>CM053269.1:26360253-26535253 GCA_028583415.1 Protea cynaroides
ATCACTCATTCTAGTATGGAGATAGAGCTAGAGTCTGGCGGTCAGGCAACAATCCACACTACCACGTCCTCCCCCTGATACCCTACACCGTACCAATATCTAAAACCCTATTGGCAAGAGCTTGCAAGTGGATTCCGTTTCTAACCAGTCCTATATGTCAATACAGTATCTATGGTCCTACCCCAGCACGGCTCCCTATGACATAGAGATAGGGCTCGAGTCTGGTGGGCAGGCTGAACCACAATCCCACGTCCTCCCCCTGATACCCTATTCGCACCAAGCCCGCTAAGGTAGACAGCGATACAAAAAGGTGTTAGTGTGAGGATATATCTAGGGCCCTACTCCTCTTCATATTCCACACACTATCCAAAAAACATATGTATGTCTAAACAACAACATCCTAGCATACGAATATGCATGAATAGATAATAATAATTTAAACAACTAGAATGACATATGAAATGCACAAACATCAGACAATATACACAGATACAAAATAATCACAACGGTTTACTGTTATTTGAGTTAATTAGGGTTTGGGGTCTTGTCCCTTACCTGACGCGTGATTGCAAGTCCGCTCTGCATCACAGGGTCTACTCACGCTATCTACAGGTCCTACATGATCATACTCATAAGTTAGAATTAAATTATTAGGGTTACAGTTGGTCAAAACCAAGTCTGGCCAAGCAAACAGGCTTTGGTAACCATACCGATTGCGGTACCGGTCTCAGTAAAGTGAGACCGGTATGTCCTACGGTATATACCGGTCTCACTCTTAGCGAGACCGGTATGCGCCGGTGGTATATACCGCAGGACCAATACCGCAGGACATAATGTCCAGCGATTAGGTCCGACGGTATGGGTCCGAGAGCCCGATCTCGGATCTCCCTCCCCCGTCGATCATTGGCTTGGTTTCTAGGGTTTTTCCTAAACCATTCTAAGGTCCAAATACTCGAAAGCATTCTAGGTTTCGACTATTTCATCGCATCAATCCCAGATTGGATCTTAATGAGAACTAGGGTTTTGGAAGTTCTAGGATTTTGGATCGTTGCGCCGTTTCACGGCTCCTATCCGAAATCCTAACATTACTAAGAAGGTCGAGCACTTACCGGTGTTTGTCGGATGGCGGCGTGCTCCTCTAACGGAAAATCCCTCTTCTTGAGCGGTCTCCTTCCTCCTTGCTCCTTCTCAGATCTCTTCCAGACGGCTAGGGTTTGATAAGGTTTGGAAGGATCTAAGGAGGGTTGGGAGGCATATATATATAGTGGGAAACCGTTCTAGGAAGGTTTCCCACGGTTAGAAACTTTCTAAATTTTCGATTCAGAGTGTGGGACCCGCTGGAGTCCGTCTCCAACCGTTATTGCACATATCGGTAGCACATACCGGTCTCACTGAGTGAGACCGAGACCGGTACTGAGACCGGTATGTAGAATTTATATTTTTACACATCGCTTCTCATACCTGGATCTCGTGGTTCGTCACTCGGCCTCGCCTTCCAGTCCGGTTATGATTGGGAGACCTGTCACAATGTAAACCATGGGTTAAACTGGGTTTTTAGAGCACTATTCTTACACACATACACACACACATACAACACACACACACACACACACACACACACACACACACACACACACACACACACACACACACACACACACACACACACAGAGAAGAGAGAGAGAGAGAGAGAGAGGGAGAGAGACTTCGGGAACACATGGCATACAAAGCAGATGAGTCTCCAAGCATATGTGGCTCATACGTCTGCCTGTAAGTTGAAGAAAATGTACGTTACTTCATATATAGACCATAAGGGGGTGTACCTGTTTCTTTTCAGCAACATGTGCCACGCATGTAGCTATTTAGATCTCATTCTGGACTTGCAGAAACACAAGAATATAATCTTTGCACCTGGGGCACCAGAGTGACCATTTTCAATAAATTTTCCCTCCTTTATTTCCCCTTAATTTGGGATTTGCGGCCCTTATATATTCATAGTGAACACAAGAAGGCAAAAGCCTTTTAATGTGGCAAGAAAGAATGGTTGTGCACTGGCAAAGTTTATAGAGTTACAACATAGAGCACATTATTATGACGAAGATCTCTTCGATTCAGCCTCTTCACCCCTTTAAGAACTCCTGCTGCTTGTCAAACTATCCAAAAGCTTTCCTCTCTTTTGGTTATCGACTTTCATCTCTTTCTTTTTAGTGTTATTCGTTTTTGCTTAGAAAGAATCCGATCAAATTCTACTAGTGGATTTTGCGTAATGATGAAACTAAATCATGGGTTTGCATTGAATTTACTCCTAATATTTCATTATCTTTCAATTGGATTTTGCGATCATCTTGATATTGCTCATACTCATCATTACCAAGATGATAGTGTCACGCTTGCTAGACAATTCTGAATGATTAATGGTAACTTAAAATCCATCATACTCATCGTCACCCAAGCTCCCATATGAGGATGGATAAAAGTTGTCAGACTTTCAAGAGTGTTGTCGCCATCACAGAGTTGTCATCGGAGTTGAATTCTCTTCGCTGGACTAACAGGGGAGCCGATGGAGTTTGTAGAGTCGCATGGTTGTTCACAATTGGTGTTGCACAGGAGTTCTCTCCTTATTCTTATATGGAATTACAAAAGGTAAATAAATGTTTCATTGTCTCATGTTAACACAGATAGGGCTGCAACAGGGCTGGGTTTTTCAAAATCCTAACCCCAGCCCTAACTATTTAAACTTAACCCTAACCCAGCCCAACCTTGCCAGGGTTAGAAAATGTACAACCCTAACCCTGACCTTGGCAAGGTTGGGCCTAACCCTAACTGGCCCTGATTGACCCTGACAGGGCCGGGTTGGGGCGAGTTAACCCTGACTAACAGGGATTCAAGGTCGGATTGACCTTGATATTGACCCTGATTGACCCTGAAAAATACAACAAATTATCAAATAACATACATATATCAATTATAACTTAAAACATATGACAAACATAATCAACCTATGACATTCTTTTAAAGACATAACAAATACAAACCAAACCAGTTTAAGTGTTTAACAATCAAATTTGATAAATGGAATAAATACAAATCATAACTAGTTTAAGGTTTAACATAAGATCTGATAAATGGGAAAAAAATTAATGGTTACGATCTGCAATTTGGCCTTCCTAACTCCTATCCTCCTCTCATTCACAATACATATTTTCTACAAAAAAAAAAAAAAAAAAGGCAAAAAAACCATTAGAATTAAGAAACATTGGACCAACTTTTGGCACAACTTATTTCCCCAATAGAGAAAGACATATCCCCCACCCCCTCAACAACCAAAAAAAAAGCCATGCATAGATCTTATTGGATCAACAAAACTTAAACAAAAAGCCATATACCAAATTTGTTCTCGCAAAGTTCTCCACATAAAACCAACCACTAATTCCAATCTAAATATGGCTTTTGTATTGTTAGTTAATATTGCTCTTTAATCTGTTAATTGCAGTTCTTAGAGTTCACGAGAAGCTACTTATGAATAATAATGAGAAAAAAAGAGTAAGCAAAGAAAGTTCTCGGGGGGTGGGTGGATACAGCTTGGCAGAAAGCTGGAGTCCAAACACTCATTTACTAGGATTTCAAAATCCTATTTTGTTTACTATTTTTACTTGACCAATATTCCACTTCTTTTCAGAAGAAAAGTTTCCCAATACTCCTAAATAGAAGGAAAAGTAACAAAGACAACATATCAATAAAAAAAAAAGAAGTAAATAAGTAAAATAAAACTACTGTAAGAGAATAAGAGATGACAGCTGCAAACGAAACCGTAGGGAAAAAGATAAAGCAACCTGAAGCTCAAAATGCAAGCTACAAGAAGCCAATTTGGGATTCAGACTCAATGTCAACTTAAAATATGAAGCTTCGACAATAGCAAAAGGCATATAGGAAATCCAAAGTTCCATAATAAAAAATAGAACAAAACAGAAGCTTCTGAAAGAGAGCTGAAAATTATTATAAAAAAAAAATATGAGAACAACAAATACTTTTCGAAGAGGTTTTTTTCTTGAAAAGATGTGCGATGATACCAGGGAGAGTCGAGAGTCAAGAGTCGAGAGAGATTAGGGAGAGTCGGAGAGATTAAGGGACTGGGATGCGCCATTGAGAGTCTTGAGACATAGTCGAGAGAGATTGAGAGAATAGGTGAGAGTCGAGATTAGATTTAGTCGTTTAGGGTTTAGTTTAGATTAGATTTAGCCGTTAAGGGTTTTGTTTATATATATATATATATATATATATATGGGGTTGGGCCGGGCCGGGTTCAACCTAGGGGGTCAATCCTAACCCAACCCAAACCTGCTAGGGTTGATAAAAAATTAAACCCTAACCCAGCCTTGTCAGGGTTCGGGCCGAGTTCAACCCTGCTAAGGATCGGGGCGGGCTTGGGAGAGTTCTGGTCGTAAGGGTAAAACTTGCACCCTTAAACACAGATAGTTGATTGGAATTTCGTATAATTTTTAAACTATAAGGAGAGGTTCGTATCTTTTACCAAAGTAATGGGGAAGTGAGTGTAATTTACCAAAAATTGTACACAAAACCGGCTTGAACCTCAGTGCCTCACATTTTTTTTAACATAAAAGAAAAAAAAAAGAAAAAAAAGAAAAAAGTAAAATAAAAGAAAGAATGCCGTATCCAATGAGTTATCTCATCTCCCCTGCTCCCTCTTTTCTTCCTCAGCTCGTTTCCTCCGAACTCCAAAGAGAAGAAAATCACGAAATCGGTGAGAAAAATCTCTTGCTCTCTAGCTTGTTCAACTTTTTACTAATCTGTTTCATTTTCTTCTGGTACTTGTTTTATTCTTCTCATCTGTTCATGGTTGAGTTCATTAAATCTGCGTCAAATGAAGAATTACCTCCAATTAGGGTTTGAAACGTCTCACGCTCAAATTATCGAAATTTTTTTTATTTCTGAATGAAATGTGTTTGATGTTGGAATTTAAAAAATAAATATAGGGAAACAGGAAGTTGATATTAGATTTCGGTGGAAGAAGCTCTCTCTGTTGGGTAAATCAAGAGATCCAATGTTTTGAGAGTAATTTACATCAATTATGTAGTTACAGTCACTTGTATCGTATTTGTGAGGGCTAACCTGCTTTCGTCTTTGGAAGAATTGAAGAAATATTGAAGCTAAAGCTCTAGCTTCCTGTAAATGTTCAAGAGTACTCTTTAGGTGATCAAGTGCGCTCGAATAATAAGGCTTTATTTATTATGTTTCTTGTTCTTAGCCAGCTTCCTGTTATTGCCTTCATTTACACTGCCTGTCACGAGGGTGGGCAATAGATATTGGTTAGGAGCTATTGGGTCTTGATTAAGGTTTGCGGGAGTAGGCACTACTGAGTAAGAATTAGAAGGGGCAGTAAACAGGACTACAAGTAGAGAGTGGGATAATAAGAGAAACAGAATAGAGAATAAGAGAAAATTTAGGAGACTGCTAAAGTTTGAGCAGGATTCTTGGGTGTTGAATTCAAGGAAAGAAAAGAATGGAGAATGAGTATACAGAGAACCCTATCCAAAGAATTTGTTGTTTTTTTTTTTTTTTTTTTTATTGGTAATACCCTCCTAGCTCTTTATTTTGAAATTTCGGTCATTAAAGCATATATATATATATGAGACACTTCAATTGCGTTTCCTATGGTTATTTTGTCCTTCTATAAATCCAACTACTATAATGTTATAGAGATAGGGCTTTGTCTTTTTTAAGTATAGTGAACATAATGGTCATGCAGTTGGTTTGGATATGATTCTTTTATTGACTGGTTCTTATTTTGTTGTTTTTTTTTTCCAAGGGGCAAGAATTCTGTGGTTCATCCACATGAGATTTAGGAAGATTTACAAATAGAAGGATGAAACAACTCATTTAAACTCTGACTAGGATGACTCATAATGTAAATAACTCATGGCCACTATTGTTAACCACAAAATCGATTATATACTCTCTCTTAAATAAATAAGAAGTCATTGTTCTGCTCCCATTTGTACAAAAGAAATAGACAGAAAATATATTACTTTCTTGTCTCACATGGACCAACTAATGGACCCTTTTATTGTTCCAAATTAGAAGACACTCGATTGGTTTAGTTCCCTTAGGCATACACTTGGACATTGGTTGATTTTCTTGGGGTGACCTCAAAGCAATCTGATTCTTGGACTGCATCAACTTGGGGCTTGGCTTTAGGCTGGTTCCATGGACCAATGTCGGCTGGTCCTTATATTGGTTCTTGGACTGGTTCACAGCTGGTCCTTGGACTGATTTTTGGACTGCATCACAATCTTATCGGAGATGCTTTGGTGAACAAAATCAACATGTGCTAAGGGATGATTGCACATAAATTGGGAATTTGATATGAAACTGATTTGAGAGAATTCAACTGGAGGTTGGATCAGAATAAGTTGATCATCTATGTCCAGGCTAAATATCAGCTCCTGATAAGAATTCTAGTAGTCACAATGAGGCGGAGCGAAAAGGTATAGCTGGAGAAAGTCAGTCTGAAAGCATCAACATATATATCAAGAGTAACATGACAAGGGTAAGGTGTGTGATATGTAAGCTGGTCATGAAACCTATTCGGTAAGACTTCTAATGTATACCCTTGGTTTATCAATCCAGAAGATTCTTTCCATTGGCAAAGGGGCAGTGGTGAAAATCTTGGCTGTGATGCATAACTGAGGGAACAATTTCAAAGAGCTGAGCACAGGATCTTCTTTATGCTGTTTGAGACCCATCTACACTATAAGCTCTTTTGCACAGATGCAATTTTCATAAACTGCATGAAGCTGCCCTCCTACCTTAATTTTAATGTCTCTATTGCTATGCTATTAATTTTTTTTTTGTACATTTTCTTTAAAACTCTAATCAGATATTGGGTTGAGCCTTAAATTGGTTTTGGCCATTTGGTGTTAGAATGTTGACATTTGATGTTTTTGTTTTTGCTTTTTTTTTTTTTTTTTTTTCTTCCCCCCCTTCCCCAGAAGAAAATGAAAGGTCAGGGAAGTTATGCACCACCAGCCTACATTCCACTGGGGCAGTCAGAATCTGAAACAGAGATTGTTCCGGGGAATGAACTTCCTCTTCATTGTCATACAAGCGAGTCTCCTGCACAATGGTCTTCTGGGATCTGTGCTTGCTGTGATGATATGCAGAGCTGTATGCCACTTTCTGCCTTGTGACCCTTGATTTATCAGAACAAAAAAAAAAAAAAAATATGAAAGGTGCATCTTGGATATTTAGAAAAATCTGATGAAGGATTTGCTTCAGTTATCTCCCATTTGTAAAAAATTCTCTTTATACGACTCTTGCTAACATTAGGAGAGAGTGCAGATTGTTTTATTTTTGCCTTCATTTGGTTTGCTTAGACTTCTTTCTTGGGGCTCTGCAGAGTATAGTGGCCCTGGTTTAAATATCCGAACTGGCATGGGTGAATTGTCTGATTCAGTTTGGAATCCATGGAGGCTGGTACCAATTATGACTGATCCTGCATAGGAGTAACTGAATTGGCCAAGTGCTTTTGGCCAATTTCTCCTTCATTTGGTCATCAAAAATTCAGAAATTCAAGAAGATTTACCTTTTTGCTAGATCTACAAAATTCTGGAGCCCAAAACTTCAAAAACCGGAAATGTAAGGAGATTTGCAAACCTCTCACTTTCTTGATTACATTTTTTGGGTGAAGCGGCTGATTCTGGTTAATCCAGATTGGAATCCATGCTCCCTGGTCCAATTCAAGTCTGAATCACTAACAGTGGCCCTTCTTTTTTCTTCTTTTAATAAAGCTTTCTGACTTATAAAGGAATAAAACAATCATCTTTGGTATGATGCAGGCCTGCATATTATATAGAATATAAATAGGCTTTATAATAATTATTTGCCACCTTACAAAAGAGGACCTTGGTTCTTTGATCCATGGTTAGGCATTTGGGCTCAAGTAAGCCCAATAGATTGTGGGTTGGCTATGGGTTGGGCCGTTTGTGCCATGGGTCAAGTTGTTACGGGTCTGATGTATAAGCGCCACACTTGCTAGCTTATTAGGAATAAAATTTTCTTTTCCAATAAATAACGATTTCATTAGCAAAGAAAATAACTATAACACAAACAAGAAGAAGAAGAAAGGGGTGATGCTGGGAACAAACCCAACACCCACTGAAAAAGAAACCCATAACTGGGGAGTAGAAAGGGAAGACAGAAGACTGTAATCTCATAAAAGATTATTATACCTGTAACAAACTCTAGGCCACATTACACCTTCTGGGCCAGCTCATATGCAATCATTGTCTTCAGAATCATTCCCTAACCAAGCGAAGTTAGATTAGACATTCGCTTGATCAAATGGGCTAGTCTCCAATGCGAATTCCCCCCTTGCCTGATCTATCTAATTGCATTTTAGCACGTCCTTCCACCATGAAATTAGTACTCTCAGTTTCAGCAATATAATATATGCTCCAGATGAATCCCTCTCTATGATAGGCATTGATTAAATCCAAGAATCATCCCAGCCACATCACTGTTCAATCCTCCAACTCTGGGTGGATCCAGATGCACCTAGGAGCTCCCACTAAAATTCAAGTTCGCATAGCCCACCGGAGGAGGTTGGTACTCTCTCAATGAAAAAATTGGACATGATAATATGAGACCATTCCTGGTGCAAAAAGCTAGTGTGAAGGTCCTTAAACGAATGTCCACTGCTACTGAATGATCCACTTTAGTCTGAAAACAAATTTTCTTTTATATCTTTATGGCTTCTGGTTCTCTATATTAGTCATTTTAAGAGCCAAGAGTTATAGTTATCTCTTTAGTGTTTGAATCTAGAAAAATTGTTTGATAGAAACATGATTTTATTCTTAGAAATATAGCACTAGTCATGCATTATAAACATGCTTCTTGAGACGGAATAGATTGTTTGGTTTTTGATGAAGTCATTTTGTCTCCGTAACCTGGTTAATTGCTAGTTATCTAGTTGTTGCCTTTCAAGTTGTTCAAATCAGGTTGTGTACTTTTTCTTGAATTATTAAACTCTACTTTCTAGTTAGATCTTCTAATATGACTTGTCATATCCAGAATTTTTCCCTCTTTTGTTGACTTTCTTGATTTTTTCTTGCCTCATACGTGCATATATCTAATTAGCTTTCCTATTCAAAATATTGATTCCTTTTACTTGAATTATACCTTCATGCATTCCTTTCGTTGTTTTTGATTTTTCTCTCTATGCTCTAGGAAGTAGGAACCCATCCATAAAACTGCAGAGTCTAAAATAGGAGAGAACAAAATCTCTCTTGAAACAAAATCTCTCGTGAACGCCCTAGGTCGTGATTCCTTAATGCACTATTGTTTCGAATTTGTTCATTTACCTAGTTTCTTTAATTGTATGCATCTGTCAATGGATTCTGTGATCAAATGCAACTAGACAGAATTTCTCAATATGAGAGAGCCATTCCAAGTAGTATAAAAATTGCTTGTTGAACCCTGTGAATCGTGTGAAAGTGGGATACTCCAAATTCGGGGGTCAAAGAGTTTTATAAAACGTTCTTGGTGGAAAAAAAATGTGAGTGAAAGATGCCACTGAATCAAATTTGGTCCATGAATCTAAGAAATAGTGAGAATTCTTGATCTCTCTCAATATTACTCTAGTTTTGTCTTATTTCTTTTATTCTCTGTTCATTAGTTCATACTTAGGTGATTGCTTATTTAAGATACCTAGCTCAGAGAGGCTGTGAGTTCTAGTTGCCTTTGCTTTACCCTAAGTTAAAGAGAACTATAGAAGGGCCTACCAGTTTTGGGGAATTTCAACTTCTTTCTTCAGGTTGTGCCATAGGATTCTTAAAATGTAAAGATGGTATATGGTGACAGAAAAACTCACTTATATTTTGAGATGGACTTGTCATATCTTTCCTTTCAGATGGTTCCATGGCTGCCACTGCCTCTTCTTGTGGTAGATTAGTGCGTCAATCTTCATATGAGAAACACTAATTTCTAAGTGGTTTTGTGGTCCTATAATTATAGCACACAATAACCTTTTCCTAGGCCCTGTTTGATAACACTCCAGATTCTGGATTCCATGGATTCTGATTCCAAGTGAGTCATTTAGGAGTAGAATCACATTTGGTAAACCCTGTTGGATTCCAGCTCCCAAGTAGTGAACCGGTTCATAAAATTATTTTAGAATCCAAATATGGAGTACAAAATACATGCTCTCATAAAAGTGGAACAACTTTTACCAAGAAGAAAAAAGTAAAAACGAATCATGGGAGTCCTCTCTCGCGACTCATACCTACTCTCGCGACTCATACCTACTCTCCAGACTGATCAAAATGGCTATGAACCTTACACTTACCCTTCCCGCTGTGATTAACATTCGTTAGCTCTCGCTCACAATGTGCTTGCCGATCCCCATCCCCTTCGCAAGGGAGTAGCCTTGGATCACAAACTTGTGCGAGCCATTAACGGTCTCGGTCATAGACAGAGAGCTTGTCGGAGAAAACGAAATGCTCTTATCGGAAATCACACCCTCCGGCCTCTTTGAACCCTATAACCCATAGTTGTCAAGGTGACAAGGCGACCCTAGGCATTGGAGGCCGTCCTAGGCGCCCGACCAAGGCGGTCCTGGTGTATTTTGTTTTTACTTAAAATATCAATTCTATATTTATGTTTATATATTACATGCAATAATGCAATACGCTGCATCAAGAATCAACATTTAAGGTATAACCTAATATGAAAAAATAAACAAATAATGATTAAAGTATAGACTGTAAGAACTAAAAAACATATTTATTATTAAAAAAAAAAAAGCAATACATATTATATTGTTGTTATCTCCATGATGCTAAAATAAAGTTCTTGATAGGCTGATACTCACAAGGCAATATCACACCGTAGGTGATCCACTGTCTCCAATTTGAGTAAAACTTTGTCTAGTTCCTAAATGTACTCAACGCTTTCGCTGATTACAACCTAGCTTCAGATATTAAGCAGGAAGAAAAAAGCAATACTTAATTGATTGCAAAAGCAAGAACACAATATCAAAAGAGATGTGAACTATATTTAGATGACAAATCTGAGGAACCCAAGAATTCGCAGAGGTGTCGTGTTTTTGTTGGTTGCAATCGGTGTGAACTATGAAGGAATCGACCAAAAAAAAAATGGGAGTTGCAAACTTGCAGTAAGTAGCAAAGAAGGAAGAGAGAAAAACAAAGAAGATAGATGTGGTAAAAAAAATTGGCATAGCAGAGAAGGGGAGGAGGAAGAAGGTGAAGAAGACGATGGAAGAGAACTAGAGAACTGTTGGTTGTAGTCGCATAGAAGGAATTGACCAAAAAAAAAAAAAAGGAGTTGTAGACTTGCAGTAAATAGCAGAGAAGGATGAGGGAAAAAAAAAAGACGCAGGGAGGAGGAAGAAGAAGGAAGAAGAGGAGCAAAGTGGAGGAACAAGAGACGTGAAACAAAAGAAGAAGAAGAATCAGAAGTAGAAAAAGAATCGAAAAAAAAAAATTGTAGCAAAGGAAGAAGAAAAAGACGTAAGACCAAAAAAAAAAAAATGTAGAGAGGAGAAAGAAGAAGATGGAATAGAGAGGAAGAGAAAGAAGAAGAATCAGAAGTAGAGGAAGAATCGAAAAAAAAGAAAGAAATAGTAGCAGAGGAGGAAGAAGAAGACAGAAGACGGAAAAAAAAAAAAGACGTAGAGGAGGAAGAAGAAGGAGGAGGAGGAGAAGGAATAGAAAGGAGGAGGAAGAAGAAGAATCAGAAGCAGATGATGAATCGAAAAAGAAAATTAGTAGCAGAGGAAGAAGAAGAAGATGGAAGACCAGAAAAAAAAAAGATGCAGAGAAGGAGTAGAAGGAGGAGAAGAAGGAACAGAGAAGAGGAAGAAGAGATGAGAAACAGAAGAATAAGAAGAAGAATCAGAAGCAGAATGAACAAAAAAAAAAAAATAGTAGCAGAGGAGGAAGAAGAAGAAGACGGAAGACCAGAAAAAAAAAAGACGCAAAGAGGAGGAAGAAGAAGAAGGAGGAGGAGGAGGAGGAGGAGACGAGAAACAGAAGAAGAAGAAGAAGAAGAAGAAGAAGAAGAAGAAGAATCAGAAGCCGAAGAAGAATCGGAAAAAAAAAGTACTAACAGAGGAAGAAGAAGAAGACCAGAAAGAAAAAAAAAAAAACATTGAGGAGGAAGAAGAACAACTTACAAAAAAAAAAAAAAAAATACACACATACCTAAAGGGGAGTTGATCGCCAGAACAGGAAGAGGAAGAGGAAGTGGAAGTTTGCACCGTTGCAGGCTTGCAGCCCTAATTGTAACGCTAGAGAAGGTTTCTAATTCTTCTCATTTAGTCTTTTCCCTTTATATAGTTGATGATTCAATGATACATGTACAATGTATTATGGTACACAAAGCCAATTGAAAGATTAGTTTTAGAATCAAATAATTAAAAATATAAATAATAAATATATTTTTTATTTTCCTGAAATGTTCACTAGGTGACCGCCCAGGCATTCTGGGTGTCCAAGGCGCCCTAGGTGACACCCAGGCTGCCTAGGCGACCGCCTTTCAAACATTTACAAGGCGGTTGGCCGCCCAGCTCAGATTTTAGCGCTTGGACACCTAGGTGATGCCTTGACAACTATGCCCTAACCGTAAAATTTCATGGAAGATCCCGAAGGATCTCAAAGAAAAACCCTAGGCCGACGAAGCCGAGCTTGTTCAAGATTCAGCCAATTGGAAAAACTAAGAACGCTCTGGTGAATTCCCGAGAAACCGAGCTGAGAAATGCTGTTGGAAGGCGGAGAAAAGATTTGGGATTGGTAATCGATAAAAGGTGCCCTCGATGCCGATGAAAAGGATAAGAAATTACTTTATAAGAATTGGGATTGATGATCGATAAAAGATGCCTTCGATGCCGGTGAAAGAAAAAGAGATTGCTCTCGATGAGATAATTCAGATTTACGCTTCTAATCCTCCGTTTCCTTAGCTCTTATCTCTCCCGCTGTATTTTATAAGAGAGTTTTCGTTGAAATGGACTGTGAAGAGGAATGTAAGGTAGTTTCCGATTTCAATTTTTTTTCCTTTCGGTATGGTCGGTACGCTTATGATGACTACTCAAATGATGAATCCGAGCATGAAACTTCGTTGTCGTCGCAATGGATGAGCTTCCTCTCTCCATTCGTTCTCCTATCCTTTTGCTGTTATCTCATTATGTTTCTTAAATAAGCTTATGAACTTCCGTTGGTGTTTATCAAACATGTTTCTGTTCCAAAGATGCTCTGGAATCCATTTCAGAATTGCGTTATCAAACATGTTTCTACTCCAAAATAATCTTGGAGAAAAACTTTTCCTCCGAAGCAAAAGTAAGGAATCTAGAACAGAAGTGTTATCAAATGGGGCCCTAAAGTGATTTCCTATATCTTTTCCCAGAAATTCTGTCAGATGCCACCACCATATCATGAAAAGTCTGTCCTTCATATTCTGTGACAATATTATGCCTTGGAAAGCCTCCTTGCATATTCTACTGAACCTCAATTCACTTAAGGTGATATTGTATGTCAAGATAAGGTCTGTGGATATATCTTTGCCCATGTGCTTTTATTACTTACATAGTTGCTAGAACATGGAAAATGGATCTACTACTAAGTCTACTGATTGGCTACCAAAGTGTTCTGGATGTAGTGAAGTTTGGTTATAGATTGGGACAGGTATTATGGATCAGGCCTGTTAATTGAGTAAATTACCTTTTTGTTGCATCTAGTGTTGGAAAATGGCTCTACTACTAAATCTATTTCTTTTAATTATTTATATTTGATAAGATTGATAAAACACAAGTAAAACTATTCCTTATTTGTGGTTAAATTATAAAGGAGAATTTTGGGGGGAGATTGGGGGGAAGAAATAATGCAATTCAAAACACATGAGGAATGGATAACTCTTTGAGAAAGCATGTGAGTTCTTGAAAATTAAGCTCAAATCAGATGGAGATTTAGGTAATGTTTCAAGGTAGTGCTTGGATTTTCCAATGGAGAAAAAAGTTTAGTTGATAAAAGAAAAATATAGGGTCATATAGGGACTTGTAGGAATTTTTTGGAAACTTGAAGTTGGAAAAAGGGAACTTTTAAATTTGCAGTGACATATCCAAGAAAAGAAGAGCATGATGTTTTAAACTTGGGGAGTTATAAGTGGAGAATTGAGACATATCTAGAAACTTCTCATCTAGGAAAGGAGCTTGCTTACAAGATAAATTTTAAAATTTGAAGAAGAGTTTTAAAGGGACAGAAAGGTGACTTGGAGAAGTTCAAATTGGAGGGTGAAATGCTATAAGGTCAAGGACCCATCACCAACCATGTGGTTCTGTTCATAAGGACTTGGATCAAGAACCTGTTGAACTTCAGCCCAAACAATATCTGCACTTTTCATTTTATTTTGAATTTTCAGAAGGATTCACTTGAAAGACCCTTATAGAAAAGGATCTCAAAAAGATGGTAGGTACAGTTGAATTTGAAGGAAATGAGTCTTATGTCAGGGCTTATATGGGTGTCCTTTTGGTCTTGTACAAGCATGTTTGGAGAGTTATTGATGAGGGATGGAATCCCAATTCCCAATCAGTCAGAATCACAGTGAATGGTTGGAACCAGACTTCAATCAATTTGATTATATGGAAATCTGACCCACAGATGGACAGATGCACAGATGCAAACCAGCTTTGAAACAAGTATATAATGATCTAAAGAACAATATATCTGAAGATGGAAGCAATCTAACGGTTGGATCCTAAAATAAAGACGAGTCCTTTTGTGACTAGGAATAAGGTATGCAAGTATATTTTCAACTCAAAATTGAGAAGTCATTGGTCTGACAAGTGGATGTCAACCAGACTTGAGTAATGATAAACTAGGTTAGGTCAAATATATCCAAAATTAGAAGGAGCCCAATGGCTCGAGAAGGACTTAAGATACAATCCTTATTGAGGTAGAACCTTAAAACTCAAGTTGACAGTGGCAGCAGCATATGATTAACAGAATCAGAATATGAAAATTAACCTAACAATCGATTGAAGCAGATTGTAGGTCTCGACAGATTCAGCAATCAACAACAGATCCAAGACTGAAACCATGAACAGATTTGATAGGAATCTGATTTGCAGGATCAGATTCAACAGTAACTGTAATAAGATCTTAACCTGGAAGCAGATTGCAAAATTGAAATCAATAA
Source organism: Protea cynaroides (assembly GCA_028583415.1). Taxonomy (NCBI): domain Eukaryota; kingdom Viridiplantae; phylum Streptophyta; class Magnoliopsida; order Proteales; family Proteaceae; genus Protea; species Protea cynaroides. The sequence continues at coordinate 26,375,479 of CM053269.1, forward strand.
CAATTAACGATCAGCAGCAACATCAGCGGAGAACTCCAATCTAAGAGTGACCAGATTGAAGAACAACCATAATTCAGGTCAGCAACTAGGATTTGATAGTAACTGAGTCAATGGGGAATCCGAGAAACTGAAACTTCAAATAATCTCCAAACAGTAGTTTGAGCATCAAACTCAAGCAACCATTAATGGAGGACATGAACAGAATTACATCGAATCGATGGATAGAAACAGATTCTTTCAAATTGAAATTGAATCAAATACTTAGTTGTTGGTGGAGGATTGAAAGAGAGGAACGAGTTGCATATGGACATAAGCTTCCTACCAGCTATGAACTATGCTGAATTCCCATTGATAATCTAGCTTTCCACTAGTCCAGTCAAATCTCACAGCCATTAACTGAGTCTCACAGATGAAGAAAGCAGCAGCCATTATCTCATTCAATAATAAAAACCGTGGTAACTTTGTGGCTCCTAACAAACATAAATAGAAACTCCAAAGAGTTGTCGACTGGGAGTAATACTCCTTACTTGTATGGACTGCTGAGACAGAGGAATTCTAAAAGTAATCAACAACTAATAGTAGCTGTCGACTAAATAAGGGAAAGTTCCAATCATGGCTGCTTTATCCTAGAATAAAACTACTCAACTCTTACCAAAGACTGCTTAAAACACTTAACTAATGGGTTGGAAATAAAATAACTAAATGGGCTTCATGGGCCAAACAAATAACAATTAAAAGGAAATAATTAATGCAACTAAAGCCCAAAGCAAACAAAGAAAGCAGTAAATAGAGAATCCCAGTCCATAATGAGCCTCATAATGGGTCAATCAAATAACACTTAAAAGAAAATAATTAATGCAAATAAAGCCCAAAGGAAAAAAAAAAGCAGTAAATAGAGAATCTGCAGCCTTATGGGCTGGACTTCTTGCTCCTGTGATGGTAGTTGTTAAGAGTACCATTGATCAGCATCAGTTATCAAGTAAGAAGTTATACTGGTTTCCAAAGAGTTTTATTAAGACAACTACTTGGACTAGTCAATGAACCCTATTTGTGGCTCCAACCCTAAACAGAATGGAGCCGAAAGCTTGAAGGATTATAGGTTGATGATTTCCATTTGAAGTAATTACATGATAAGCTCGAAGCTCTTGGCTGCATGATTGGGGGGAATCTGATGATCTTTAATCCTCAAGAGGCTCTTGTTTTGGAAGGAAAATGTTACATGCATAAAAATAGGGATTCTCTTAGTTGTAAGTTCTGATGAGTGGAAAGCAGTTATATCAACATACTAAGACTTCTTGTAGTTGGATTGGTTACTAAGAAGTGGGTAGTAGTATAGGAGTTATGTAGTTGGAAAAGTTATGTAACCGTGGATAGTTCTTGCAACTGCTCTTGTAGGCTTATTCTTTATTGGGATATGATATCAATAGAAGATAGACTTGGAATTATAAACAATTATGGATTTTTGAGTTGTACGAGGTCAGGCTATCTTCATATAGCCAGAGGCATGGTTCCCTATATAGAACCAATCTATCTAGGGCTGCAACAGGGTCGAGTATTTACAAACCCAAACCCTACCATGGGTCCCTTAAAGCCAGCCTAGGCCATTGATAGGGTCAAATAAACTTTCAACCCAGGCCCAACCTTATCAGGTCTCAGAGCTAGGCTTGGTTGGCCCTAACATTCAAGAGGGGGCCAAAAAATTAATTAGGTTTCTATTGCTACAAACAAAAAGTAAATCGGAAGTATGACAGCATCTGCAATCAAAACTGTAAATTGATAGGGGGAGATGCTACAGATATTGAGAGAACAAGATGATTGAAAGGGGAAAAAGAAGGAGAGGGAGATTCTGTGTAGGAATGAAGGAAGAAGAAAAAGGAGGGAGGAAGTATTGGAGAAAAATGGGAGGGGAGAGAAAACGAGAGAGGAAGTAGGGAAAGAGAGAGATGGAGAAGGAAAGGGAGAAAGAAGGATCCGAGAGTAGGAGAGGGGGGGTTCATAGGAAGGAGAAAAAAAAGGAGAAAAGGGGAGAAAAGAAAGGAAAGAGAGGAGATAGAGAAGGTAGGAGAGAGAAGAAGAGATAAGGGAGAAAGAGAATCAGAGAAAGGGGAAAGAAATAAAGAGAGAAGAAAGAGGAGAGAAAGAAGGATAGGGAGATCAGGCATACCAGCGGAGGTAGAGATTTTGGGGCGCTTGTTGGGATGAAGTCGGAGATTATAGCTCCACCACACATTTTAAATTAAGAGATAGTCCAATCAAAATTCCAAGTTAACTTTGACAGTGAGAAACGGATCCGAAAAGATTGAGAGAAATATAAACAAAAAAAGCGGAGAAAATGAAACCTTGAGCTTTTCTTTTTGAAATGTAATGCAAGAAGAAGACGCATATTTTAGGACTTGAGAGATAGAGGGAGGAAAAACAGGGGAAAAGTAGTGTTTTATACCACTGACACTCACTCCCTACGAACCCTACTGAAGATTTCACTTCTCTGTAAAAAAAATATATAGGATGGGATAGGATGGGCTGGGCTGGGCCGGGCTGTGCTTAGCTTTAGGCATCAGCCTAGGCCCAGCCCGAACCTGTTAGGGTCTGCAAACATATGAGCCCAGGCCCCGAGGCCCGACCCTATTCGGGTTTTGGGTGGGTTTGGCCTTGTCCTGGCTTAGAACGGGTTAGGAGGGGCTGGGGTTTGCCAGGCCAAAGTTACAGCCTTAAATCTATCATTATCTTTTCGCTTTATCGTTAGCTAATATTTCTCCCTTTTTTCTGTCTTATTATCCGTCTCTCCCTTTTTCCTCTCTCACTATCCATGTCCGTATCAAATGGTATCAGAATACAAGCATCATCCATCAAGGCTTGGATTAATGGTGGCATACAAGTTGGTTTTGCTGAAGATTTTCGTATTCATTAAGTTTGCTGAGTATGGTGAAGAGGATGTTGCGACCATTCAATGCCAATTTTCAAATTACAGTCTTTATGACAAGCTTGACCTTAAGGGGGATGGAATATTACGTGCATAAAAATAGGGATCCTCTTAGTTGTAGTTCAGATGAGTGGGAGAGTATTGTGGTAATTCAGGGGGTTAGTAATCCAATAAGCAGTTATTTCTACGTACGAAGAGTTCTTGTGTAGTTGGATTGATTACTAAGATGTGGGTAGTGATATAGGAGTTATGTAGTTGGACAAGTTATGTAACCATGGGGAAATGGACGGGGTAGTTCTTGCAATTGCTCTTGTAGGATTATTATTTATTGGGATTTGATATCAATAAAAGATAAGACTTGGAATTATAGACAACTATGGTTCTTTGAGTTGTACGAGGTCAGATTTCCTTTGTAAAGGTAGAGGCTTGGTTCCCTCTATAGAATTAATATGTCATTATCTTTTCACTTTATTGGGAGCTAAGGATTAACAGTGTTGCGTATTGTTAGCGTATCGGTCGAGCGATATTAAGAGATGTATCGTATCGTATCGTGGATATGGTGGATATGGGGCAAGATGCGCATGAGAATAATTAGGGAACATGCGAAACACAATTTTTAAGCATAAAAACACTATAATAATCAATCTTGAAGTATTTCCAAGGATTAAAGACATTTGATGACATTCAATGAGCTACAACCTTTGGTTTGCATGAATTGTAGGTTTTCAGCAAAGAAGAAGATCAGAAAAGTGGAAAAAAAATCAGTTGTATCAAGCTTTATGTGTGCATATTGACCGTATCGAGGTGTATCAAACAATATTGGTTCGTATTGAGGTGTATCGAGTCGTATTGGTTAGATGCACTTTGATACAAGTTTGGTTTTTTATTTTATTTTTATTTTATTATTTTTTATTTCTATTTTTTGCGAGAAAATGGAAACTTAAGTGTATCGGTACGTATTGAGTGTATCGATACGTATTGAGTGTATCGGTCGTATTGAAATGTATCGAGCTGTTTCGGTTCGATACGGTTGATACATGTGGATACACTTTGTTTAAAAAATAAAACCGTATCGAAGAATATCGTATTCATAGTTTTTAAGGTGTAGCCTAGGCGACGCCAAGGTGTCTAGGCATGATCCAAGGGCCTGGGCGCCATGACGCCTTGTTAGTGTTGAAAAGGCGGTTGCCCATGCTCTCTGGGTGTCGCCTAGGCTTCGCCTTGGGTGCCTTGGATGCCCAGAATGCCTGGGCAATCGCCTTGGGCCTTATGTATGTTTTTTTTTTTTTTCTGACTTTTCTTCACAAGATTTATTAGGTTAGGCAGGAAGAACATTTATCAGGCAGTATTTATTTATGACTAATATTTTTTAAGTAAATGTAACATTTACTTAAGATATTATTCATAAATAAGTAATACCCCCCCATTTGAATCCAAAAAAAGTAATCTAAAATTCAAATTCCAGAAGGATAAAAAGTCAACCCTCCAGTTCAAGAACAAAAATCGTATTTTTGGGTGCGGGGACGATTTTCAAATTCCAAATGCTAGGCTTTTTTCCAAATATAAAAATTCCATAAATCTTATTATAGTAAAGCATCCCTAAAAACCAAGAGCGCGCCAAAATAATCTCTTGCTTTGATGCCCAAAAAATAATTTGCATTCAGACGACTTTAAACAGCATTCGCGTATTCCGAACAAGGTTTGACCGGAGTGTAATTCCTTCATTATAACTCAGATTTAAACAATCTCGAATTTGTTGAAAAGCTGATTATGCTAGCTTTGCAACGAATTCGAGATTGCTTAAATCCGAACTACATTAAAGGAGTTATGCTCCGGTCAAATTTGTTAGAAGTACGCAAATGTTAGTCATAAATATATTTTTAAGTCCTATACTTTATTCATTATTTGTTGCCTTGTTGGTTTTCTCATATTAATTAAGTTATGTCTTAAATATTGATTATTTATGTAGAATGCTGCATATATATAAACATTAATATAGCATTAATATTTTAGAAATAAAAAAAATACACTGGGAACGCCTTGGTCGCCTAGGCAACACCTAGGCGCCCAGGATTGCCTCTAACGCCTTGGATCGCCTTGTCGCCTTGACAACTATGATCGTATTGACCACTATAGATACTGATACGTATCGGTTTATGTCGATACTTAAAACCATGTCGTTAGCCAATATTTCTCCCTTTTTTCTCTCTCATCATCCATCTCTCCCTTTTTACTCTCTCACTATCCATGTATGTTTCAGGAAATCCCAGGTAAATTTCCACTATCCACAAGACTTGGATTTCCCTTAAGTTAGGTTATGTTTCGAATTTCATCTGATTGGGATTTCATTAGACCCAGTAAGGTGATTTCTCTCATCTGGATTCTACATAAAAAAAAGTTAGTGATTTATCCTTTTGCTTCAATTCTCCTTATAGAGATCTTCTCTATTTGTATTCACCATTAGAATTTAAACTATAATTTTACTCTTTTTTTTTTTTGGGTAAGTTGATAGTTTATTAACCCGAAAAGGAGAACACTACAAGATGCCCTACATAGGAGGGGATCACATGGCAAGGCCTAGGCCCAAGAAAAGACAAGAACAACGCTTTACATTCACAACAACCGGCAAAGGACAGGGGCCAAAAGGTCCACCAACTTAGTGAACCTCAAATTCCCATGTGGATCTAAGGAATCTAATAACAGTTGCTGTACTCTTGGTATCGCTAAGGGTGATCCCACTATTTGGGGGGTGTGAATTTTCTGTGGGGTGGATTCTTGCTATGCATCCTGTGTCATAGCATGCATCACCATAGCCTTCATTGATGAGTAACCAGAGATGTCATGATGAATTTTCTGCTGAACAATCCTAAACGTTTCGTTTCAGCAGCCAATATGAAAAAGTCATCCCACTGAAATTCTTTGTTTTGGTGTTTTTGTAATTTTGGCTGTTTCATCTCATTGAGTCTATTTTGACCATTTTGGTATTTTGGTTATTTCTAACAAAATACTGAGAGCCATGGAGTTAGGATCTTTGTTATTGGGCTAGATCAAGTGATTGCAAATTTTCAAATATATATATATATATAGAATGATTTTTCTGAACTCAAGAGAAAAACCATAGTAGTTTTTTTTTTATAATTATTATTTATTTATTTATTTTGCCCCGCGGGGGTGCTTCCATCTTTGAAGCAAGAGGTAAATGATTTATGGGGGCTCATTTCATTGCCTCTGACTTGAACTCGGGAAGTTGAACAAATTCTTGTCCTTTGATGTTGATTAATTATTGCTAGAGTTTGTTGATTTTCTTTGGCCCCACCCAGTCTAGAATGGCTCCTCTCTCCTTCGCATTTACTTATGCTATTTTGTCCTAAAGTTAGGCTTGGTTGATATAGCAGCCTGAAGGTTCTTTACATATTGTTTAATTATTATAACAGGTGTGCGCTTCTGGTCCAAAAGGAAGAAATTAAATAGATTTTATCCTAAATATTAGGTATTCATATTTATTTATATTTTCAAAATTTATGTATACTAACTGAAAATCTTAACTATAATATTTCATTGAATCTAGTCATTTTTGGACTAAATTGAAACTGTCATTGAAGAGAAATTTCCTAGTAAAACTTGCAGTTTGATAACATGTGTCAGTTATCAGTTACGTTAATCTTAATGGTCATCAGGAAAGGCCAGCCATGGCTTTGTTGCATTTATCCTTTTACCTAGGGCTTGAAGTCTAAATATCTTCAACACTTAGGGCTCCTTGATTAGGTCTTTATCTGTAGTGAAAACAACTTTAATTTTTTTCCTTTCTTTTTATGACTTTATTATGTAATTTCGATTTCTATGCCTCTCTGTTGGTTAATGGTTAAGGAAAGTAGACAATGACTGATAAAGTTGCTGAGTCAATGACTCCATTATACTATCATTTTCTGTGGAGGTTTAGTGACAAAAAATGTTTCCATTCATTTATATTCATATTAAATACTTGGGAAAATTATTCATACCACCCCTGGACTTTGGTCCAAACACATTTACTACCCTAAAGTTGACAACAATTACACTGACTACCCCTTTGACTTATTTGGACCATTATACCCTTATTTCATATACCAAACAAAAAATGAAAAAACCATTTTTGACCTTTATTGTTCTCAGGCTACACGTCTGAGACTCCTAGCTTCTTCTGCGGCAACGGTGACTGCGACATAGGGTGCCTTCGGGGTTTGCTCAGCAGATGCTTTTGGAAACCTTCCTCAATGTCGTCGATGAAATTCTTTCGACAAGGAGAAGCAGCAGCAGCAAAGGAGAGAAACCGATAAGTTTGGCACCCTTCTTGAGAAAAACCCCAGAAGTTCGTAATTGTTCTCCTCACGCTTTCTCAGGAAACTGATGAGTAGCATCTTATCCTCCACCTGCACCTTGATGTCGCCAGGCTTGACACCAGGCATGTCGACAATGAATACGTAACTGTTCGGATACTCAATTGACCCCAAGGGTTGAGATTGAGTGCGTCACTCAAATAGTGAAGAAGCCGATGCTGCTGCTGCGATGAAATCATCCCCTGGTTCATCTGGGGAGTGAATGAAATCATCTGCTGCTGCTGATGCAATTGACGGTGGTATTCCTGCTTCGCTACTGGAGAATGGAACATGGGTAGTGGAGCTGTTGAATGGTGCTGAGGTATCTCCGAGGATTGAGAACCATCAAAGGCAAATGGAAAAACAAGCCTTGAAGAAGGTGGATTGAGAGCCGAAGCCCTACCAATATTCAAATAAGAAGATCAAGAAACTGGGGCTCTTGAACATATCACCATCAAAACCTGTGAACCTGAAATCCATTTTGCTGATATTTTTTTTTCTCTTTTTGCTGAAAGGATGGCTCAGATATGCTGCTGTTCCATCTTTTATAGAGAAGTGAAGTATCTAGAGAGAAACAGAGTTTTTGTTTCTGGAACTTTTGGGGTTCTTCTCCACCGTCGTCGGTTGTCAGTCGCCCTCTTAAACTTTGGATTTGGGGATTTAGGGTTTAGAATAACAAAAGGGAAAAGCAAAGGGTAAGGGTAAAGCCTATTTTCGTCCTTTTACAATACCCATAAGGGTATTTTGGACATTAAAAATGTTTTTTTATGCTGACATCAGCTTCTTGGGCCTCTATGTAACTATGTTTGGCATTTAAGGTAGTAGGTGTAATTGTTATTAACTTTAGGGTAGTAGATGTGTTTGGACCAAAATCCAGGGGTAGTATGAGTAGTTTTCCCTAAATACTTTTTAAGTCTTATCATATTGAAAAGATGATCTAGAAATTGTTTGATGCTTAGGCTCTTAATCCAGCTTTCAGTTTTTTGATTCCTGTCATTATTTGCTTCTATCATAGTTTGGCACTTTTTCAAGTTAGGGGCATAGTAAACCTACATAATTTTCATCAGCCAAAAACAACTGATTATTTTCTAACTTTATGCAGGTTGTGTTGGCCTTTTTTGTCCTTGCTTCCTGTTCGGAAAGAATGCAGAGTTTTTGGGCTCTGGGACTTTGGTTGGGTCATGCATGACCCATTTCATTTTGTGTGGTCTTGTCAATGCTCTCTGTTGTCTCTTGACTGAAGGCATTCTCTTAGGGTTACCAGGATGTGTTGTTGCATGCTATGCTTGTGGATATCGCAGATCACTTCGTTCAAAGTATAATCTGCAGGTGCAAAATTGTTCCCCCCCAAATCAAAGGATAAAAAGATGAACTTAGGCAGTTTGTAGATGTCAAAATATGAAACATGCGTAGTTTCTTTGAGAGCTGCCACTTAGTCCTGTTAGAACATGTGTGCAGCTTAATTCTGGACCATTCTTTTGAATTTTTCCTTGCATGCGTTTGGATTGCCCTGCTAATTTTGAGCTTCTTATTCAGTGTTGGTCCAAGGTTAATAACCCTTTATATTAAGAGTCTCCAAGTAAATGTTCTTACCCTTTGCAGAAGCAACTGAGCTCCAAATCCCAAATCTGTTCACATTCTTTATTAGACCAATGCAAAGGAAACCATAATGTGACTTCAATATGGAAGTACTTCAATACATTACAGATTTTTATTGCGGGTCTTTAAGATTGATACTGTTTAACATTCATTCCCTTTATAGTGAGCCATGATGTGAATGGAATGGATTAAAAAAAATTCCTTCTACCAAGTACAATATGAAGGGTTAAACTAGAGACCAGAGCCTGGAATCAGCATGTTTGGTAGATTGCTGTAGGAGTTTTGGGTTTTATGATATGAGCAGGTGTAACCCATTTCTATTATTCCGTTTTATGCTTCTATGCATGTTTGGGGCATCATATTTTTTCTTTTATCCGTATATGGGTCCCTTAAGAATTACACATGGTTTATATTCTTTTCCCACCAGCAAAGTTTACTTCAACAAAGGACAAGCTTGACATTTGTCTTGGAGATATTGTAGATACTTATTGAGGTAGGGGTTGACTCCTGCACTCTGGCCCACCAAATGATACCCTCCAAATGCTCCTACAATCTTTATAGCAAGATAATTGTTTATGTTTAACTTTGCATCAAGAATAAATTCTTTTGATGTCAGATAATCCTTTCTAGGTGCATTTAGTGGATCTGTAGATCAATCATATTATTTGTCTGACTTTGTGAATATCACAAACGTGATTGATTTACTGTAGCCCTTCAGTCAATCATTTTCATCTGGATGATGGAGTGAATCATTGAGAAAATTTTTCATGTTGATTGTTCAAATCATCTGATGGGATTGTTTTACTGCATTAGAGACCTTTAGGTTGAAACAATTTGATCTATCTCGTGTCCATCACTTGCTAATGGATGATGGTAAGCCAGTTACTCAAGGTATTCTTGAATTTGATTCCACTGCAAGAATACAGAATTTGCTTTACTTTTCTCTGTCTCTCTTTGATGGTCATCTTTGTTTTGATATTCTAACCAGGAAGCACCATGTGGGGACTTAACAACTCATATGTTCTGCCACATGTGTGCCATATGCCAAGAGTATAGGGAGATCCGTGAGAGATTGGGCAATTCCAGTCCTGATGATCTTAAACTTTCTGTAGTCACTGCTCCACCTGTCCAGACAATGGGATCAGCTCCCCAGGAATGACTACAGTTCAGGTGCTGTAGTCCCCTTATTATTTCTTGTTAGATGTTCTGCACCTGCCTTTGTAGTCCTTTTCTTCCAACCATCTTGGTGTAACAAATGGGTGTTTTTTTTTTTTTTTTTTTTGGGTATTCAAGTTCTTTTGGGTTTACAGCATCTGTATTTTGTTTTTGGAATTTCATTCATTTGTGTCAGGACATAGTTTGGTTTATAGAATATGTATTTCAATACAAAGATTTGTTCTGTATCAAAACATAGAAATTTACTAATATAAATGAAAATTTTCTTGAACTTGAATTGGGAAGCTGCGAAGCAGAAAGTAACGGCAGGGATTCAGTGGAAGCTTTGTTTGTAATGAATATAAGATGTAATATTGGGCAGTTCTCCATAATTTCTGAAGAATATATTAGTCAGAGACATTCAAGGTGAAGAGGTCCAGAATTTGGAGAACTTAACCTAGTACATTTCTGAGTCCAAAGATCATCCAGGTTGAATTATTGTATGTACCTAATCTATATCTCTTTGTGGGTTGTTGATCTACCAGTGCAGGATTTTGAAGCTGTTTCAGGTCTCCTTGGGAAACAATGTACGGAGCTTTTATTCTTCCTGTATTATTTAATATTAATTTTTTTGGGGGGGTGTCTGGTTGCTTTGATACAATATTTCTAGGAACCACCAATTTAGTATGTCTATACAGCTTAAAATTTTCAAATTATGATTGATTTTGATTCGTTCATAACAGGCCAATAGCCATACCCCAATATATTATATATTAGAAGCTCAAGCCTAAAGGGACTTTCAACCTTTCAATGAGTCTGTTTCACTGGAGTCCTTTAGTTTAACTGTTCCTGTTACTTTGTTACTGCATTGTTCACACTTTGTTACTGCATTGTTCACATGTGAACTCACGTTTGTAAGTCTGCTACAGATGGAGGGTCTTTTATTTGTGTTTAGTAGGCACTTAAAAATGGGAGCCATTTCCAATGGATACGTGTGGTTACGTATTCGGGGAAATGCAAGGACATTTTATATTGATCAGTTTGATTACTTGTAAAATTATTAAGTTTAATAAAATAATTCTAGATAGTAAACAAAATTTGAAAAAAAAATCTTGTTTACTTTGAAGTCTGTAAATCCTATTTTTTGGCTTTTCGTGAGGTTGACATCTTGTGTCCAATGGATACATGTGGTTATGTATTCGGGGACATGCAAGGACATTTTATATTGATCACTTTGATTGCTTGTAAAATTATTAAGTTCAGTAAAATAATTTTAGAATAGTAAACAAAATTTGAAAGGAAATTTTTGTCTACTTCGAAGTCTGTAAATCCTATTTCTTTTTTGGCTTTTCGTGAGTTTGACATCTCGTGTCCATGTAAGTTCCAGCACATGTACTCAATTCATGTGTAATGTGTTATATATTTTCTCTGAACAGGTTCTTTGGTTATTGATTTGTATGAAACTTGGGTAAACTAGTGTGAAGGGATATGCTTTGTGAAGAATTTACGGATACTTGACAGATTATGGCTAGAAGGTAAGATCATCTGTGATGCCTGGAGAGTTTGTCAAATGAGAGAAGTGGGTTGATAGCCGTTGGCCACTTGTAACAGTGGTTTGTCTAGCCATATCATCTGAGATTAAGACATTATTGGCGTATTGGGTTGTTGCTTCCTAATGGGAGCTTTTGAATGGTTTCTTTCTTTCTGGTCCAGCTATCACTCTAATTAGTATTCACGTCTGAGTTGTTAATACAAGGGTGCTATTTCTAAATAGCTTGGGTTTCTTCCTATGGCCAAATTATTCGAAGTTTTTTGGCTGTCATTTTTCCCGTTATAGTTCAAATGCTATTATAATGTTTGTCAGTATTGATAATATGATTTTGTTGTTGCTTTAGAACAATTGAACTGGAACACATTTTCTGATCTTGGCGTCGATACCTGGCAGCTTTTGGAGTGAGATGAGGTAAAACTTTTAGGGGAATCCATCAGTTCATGTCCATGCCCATGCCCATGCCCATGGCCATGTTCATGTCCATGCCCATGGCCATGTCCATGCCCATGCCCATGCCCATGCCCATGCCCATGCCCATGCCCATGCCCATGCCCATGCCCATGCCCATGCCCATGCCCATGCCCATGCCCATGCCCATGCCCATGCCCATGCCCATGCCCATGCCCATGCCCATGCCCATGCCCATGCCCATGTCCATGTCCATGTCCATGTCCATGTCCATGTCCATGTCCATGCCCTTGTTCTTCGAGGGTATGGATGAATGAGAAATTCATTTTGGCAGTCTGGGCACTAGAAGTTACTAGTTAGGCATTTGAGGAGAAAGAAAGGTGGAAACTAGGTGCGCATGATTGCTTATCTTATGATCTGACATACCTGATGATTTTGTCATGGCCATGGTGTTTCCTGGATACGAGTTTCCATCAAACGTTGGTGCTCAAGGCTGAAGTGTAGAGGACCTGAGGTGTTGGTGCCCAAGGTTGGTGGTGCTATTGAAAATATTGCGTTAGATGTGCTCGATTAAGCTACCGTCAAACTGGTAGTTTAAGAAGACCATCAGAGCCCTAAAGAAGGTGATAAAGGAGTTCCTCAAATGAGTGCTAAATCTTTCTAATGAAGTTGCAAAAATGGGGCTTCCAGTGGTCGATAGTGATGGAAATAAACTTTCAAGGGATGGATTGACAAAGCGGGTCGTTGGGGAGGTGAAAGGGTGAAATGTGTGTGAGAGAGACAGAAGTCTAGGCTACTTACCACCTTCAAATGCTTCTGGTAGGTTGCAAGTATTAAGTTTCAAGATTCATGGTTGAATTGGGTTGATCCTGATCAACTTATATCGGATTATATGATCCACCTAGAGTCTAAGGAATCGCTGATAATCAGGATCGGGTGTAGTGTGTACACAATCCTGATTTGAATCAGGCAATTTATTCTCTCTGAGTTAGACTACCTAATGGCCATTGGATTTTCGTTGGCAACTGAGATCATGAACTGGTAAAAGATATTGTTGAGGTTCCGATTCTTCAGTTTAAGTGTCACGCCATCAGCGAAGAACTCCTCGAATGGATGGAATCAATGGAATTTGAACGAGGTTGACTAGTTAGGCTCTGTTTGGTTGCAAGGGAAACGGAAATGGGAAGTGAAGGAATGTGAAGGAATATTGTTTTCCTTTTGAATAATTTAGTTGCATGGGAAGTGAAGTGAATTAGTTTTCTAGAGTTGTTTGGTTGGATATAAAATGAATATAAAATTGATATACGTTTTTTTAAATTTGTAATCTGACCCACATTAAAAGTTGTAAAATCAGATGGATCCTTATTTGCTCTAGTCCATTTACTAGACAACAACAATAACAACAAAGTTTTATCCCAATTAAATGGGATCAGCTACATGATTCTTGTCTACCAATCAACTCTGTTCAATGTCATATTTGAAGCAAGGCATAAGCTATACATGTCTTTCTTCACCACCTCCCCTGGAGTTATCTTAGGTCTGCTTCTAATTCTTTTAGATTCTTCAATTTGAATCAAATCACTCCTCCTTACAGGAGCATCTAACGGCTTCCGTTGAACATGGCCATACCATCTCAAACAACTTTGTCGTAGCTTATCATGTATCGGTGTTACTCCCGAATCAGTTCTAATTAGATCATTCCTTACTTTATCCTTCTTAGTTTTGCCTCACATCCATCTTAACATCATCATCTCAGCTACATTAAGTTTATCTATATGATGCTTTTTAATTGCCCAACATTTTGCACCATACATCATAGTCTGTCGAATGATTGTTTTATTGATTTTTTCTTTAAGTTTTAAAGGAATACACCAATCACACAACACTCCAGACACACTTATCCACTTCATCCATCATATTTTAATCCTCTATGAAACATCATCGTCTATATCGCCTTCTTTGTTTATGATTGAACCTAGGTACCTAAAATGATCACTTTGTTGTATTTCCCTCTCAAGAATGTTTACCACTTCATTATCCGTCCTTATGTGACTTAAGTGATACACCATATACTCCGTTTTCGTTCTACTTATCTTAAAATCTTTTGATTCCAATGATGATCTCCATAGTTTATACTTGACATTAAACTCTGCTTTTGCCTCATCCACCAAAACAATATCATCAGTGAAAAGCATACATCAATGAATTTCATCTTGAATGTCTCTGGTTAGATCATCCATAACGAGGGCAAACAAATAAGGGCTTAAAGTTGATCCTTGAATTAATCCCATTGTAATTGGAAATTCACGACCTTGACCCCCCCCACACGGTTTTCACACTAGTCATCACATTATAATACATATCCTTAACTATGTCCACATATTTGCTTGAAACTTAGCTCCCTAGGAACTCAATCATAAGCCTTTTCTAGATCGATAAAAGCCATATAGAAGTCCTTTTTGTCTTCTCTACATCTTTCCATGAGTCTCCTAAGCAAGTAAATAGTCTCTGTCGTGGATCTACCTGACATAAAACCCAACTGGTTCTTCATAATTGTAGTTTTTTTTTCTCAAGCGGGTTTTAATAACTCCCTTCCACAGTTTCATAGTATGACTCATTAGTTTTATGCTTCTGTAGTTATTGCAGTTCTGAATATCACATTTGTTTTTGTAGATCGGACTACAATACTTCTCCTCCATTCATTTGGCATTTTCCCTGAACTCATAATTTTATTGAACAACTTAGTTAGCCAAGATATTCTAAACATTCATAGGCTCTTCCAAACTTTTATTGGGACCTCATTTGGGCCTGGTGCTTTGCCTACATTCATCTTCCTTAAAGTTTCTTTCACTTCCGTCACCTTAATTTTGCGTATATACCTATGACCTGTGGTATCATGGTGGATAATGTAGCAATCTGGTGCACTATTTCCTGAAACATCTTCATTTAGTAGACTATAAAAATAATCGTTTCATCTCTCTTTAATGTCTTCATCTCTTAGTAGAACTCTACCATCTGCACTTTTAATATATCTAACATGGTCTAAATTTCTACTCTACCTTTCCCTCATCTTAGCTATTTTATAGATAGTTTTTTCTCCTTCTTTTGTGCTTAGATTGTTATAAAGATCTTCATATTTCTTCGCCTTCACTTTTCCCACAATCTTTTTGGCTTTATTTTTAGCAAGTTTATATCTTTTTAGATCCTTTATATCCCTAGTCTTTTGCCATGCCTTAAAACTATCTTTTTTAGCTTTAATGGCTGCATGAACCTCATCATCCCATCACCAAGACTATTTAGAAGAATGACATTTTTCTTTTGATACACCTAGAACCTTTTTAGCAACTTTCTTAATACAAGCAGTCATCTCGTTTCACATTGTATTAGTGTCTCCTTCAAAGTTTCACATTCCTTGTTTGACCACATTATTAGTAAAAGCCTTTAAGATATTTCCTTTTAAGCACCACTACCATATTCTAGGGCAAAAAACCTGACATTTCCTACTACTCGACGTAGTGAGACATATATCTATGACCAATAATCTATGATGAGTGGTTAGGCTCTTCCTAGGTATAACTTTCAATCCTTACATAACAATCTATCGAACTTTCTAGTTATAAAGAAATCTATTTGGCTTTTATGATGCCCACTTTTGAAGGTGAGTAGATGCTCCTCCCTCTTTTCAAAATATGTGTTTACAATGAATAAATTATAAGACGTAGGAAAATTTAAAATTGAGATCCCCTCCTCATTCCTTACTCCAAAACCATATCCCTCATGCACATCTTCATAACCTCTACGATCCCCCTATATGTCCATTCAGATCACCCTCTATTATAATCTTTTCTCCTTGTTGTAAATCTTATACTAATCCATCCATGAGTTCCCAAAATTATAGTTTACTATTTGCATCCAATCCTACTTAGGGTGTGTTTCGGCCCGGATCCGTCCTGTGGGTCCTCTTCGAGCTGACTGGACCTGCAATACAAGGAAAAGCAAAGGGGGGAGGCGGGCTGGATGCCCCGAGTCCACTCCGATGCCAAAGTCAGGCTCTGTGAACAGTCAATGGGCTCGGTGTCGAGCCCACTAAGATATTATAGAAAAGTGTGGGGCGAGGTGAGATCTGCCGACCGAAGTGTCAGAGCGTGAATCTCAAGGAGTAATAAATGAGCAGTAAATGTTGTGTGTAAAAAACCTCGGGATTCGCCTTATTTATAGTAAATAGTGTGAAATCTCAAAATATCGATTTTACCCTTTATTCTTGTGCTTGAGAGGTCTTCTTATGTCAAATAGGGGATCTCCACGTGACTCTGAGATTGAGTCCTACGTGTCAGGGTTGTAATTGCCAGCGTGACGTAATTCCCTAACACTTGTCCCGTTGCCCTGCTGAATCTGTAGGGTTCGGCTGAGCAAAAAATAGGGTGATGAAATTTCCCCCCAACAATTTGCCTCGTTGCTCCGTTGAATCCGTAAGTTTCGGCTTGTGCAAAAAAGACTGACCGGGTGTTGTCCCAACAACTTGCCGCGTTGCCCTGCTGAATCTGTAGGGTTCGACTGAGCAAAAAATAGGGTGACGGAATTTTCCCCCAATAACTTGCCTCATTGCTCCGCTGAATCGGTAAGTTTCGGCTTGTGCAAAAAAGATTGACCGGGTGTTGTCCCAACAACTTGCCTCGTTGCCCTGCTGTGGTGTTTGATGTGCTGGAGACTGATGGAGTTCTGGAGTTTGTTGGGGGTGAGTGCTGAGGTGGACACTGCGGCTCAGTCGCACTAGCCGACGAGGAAAAACCGAGGCGCATACGAATGCGGAAGGTCGATGTGATATAACCGTTTTGGATCTGAACCATCGCAGCCTTCAAAAAGGAAAACCAATGCCGTTCATGGAGGAACCAACCACTTCCCAAAGGAGTTTTTTTTTTTTGTCAACTTGCTTCCTTTGAATTGCCGCCGTTTTTTGCTTTTTGTTTTTTGGTTTTTTTTTTTTTTTTTCGTCTTTGTCTTTTGTTTTCTTCTTTTCTTTTGAATTCCTGCCGCATTTTTTTTTTTTTTGACAATGGTACTGTCAATGTAAATGGAGGGACCGAGGTGGCCGCCACGGTCAATACACCTCGGCCCTTCATTTTTCTTTTTTTTTTTTGTTAGGCGGCGGGTCCTTCTTTTTAAAAAAGGAGAGAGCCGAGGTGGCCCCCACGGCCAAGACACCTCGGTCTCAAAGTTTCATTTTTTTTTTTTTTTAAAAGGAGGGATCCGAGGTAGAAAGGAGGGATCTGAGGTGGCCCCCACGGTCAAGACACCTCGGTCTCACAATCCGCGTTAAGGAGGTCGTCGCGGCCCATCTTCCTCGGTCATTAAATTCGGGAGAGAGGCCCGAGGCTGAAGGAGACCGATGTGGGCACCACAGCTCGATCACGTCGATCATTACTGAGGGCGGAGGTCCGAGACCGATGTGGGCACCGCGGCTCGATCACGTCGATCATTGCTGAGGGTGGAGGTCCGAGGCCGATGTGGGCACGACGGCTCGATCACGTCGATCATTGCTGAGGGCGGATGTCCGAGGCCGATGTGGGCACCGCGGCTCGATCACGTCGGTCATTGCTGAGGGCGGAGGTTCGAGGCCGATGTGGGCACCGCAGCCCAATCACGTCGGTCATTGCTGAGGGCGAAGGTCAGAGGCCGATGTGGGCACCGCGGCCCGATCACGTCGGTCATTGCTGAGGGCGGAGGTCCGAGGCCGATGTGGGCACCGCGGCCCGATCACGTCGGTCATTGCTGAGGGCGGAGGTCCGAGGCCGATGTGGGCACCGCGGCCCAATCACGTCGATCATTGCTGAGGGCGGAGGTCCGAGGCCGTCACGCGTTGAACACGTGATCCGAGCCAATATGACCGATGTGGGCACGGCGGCCAGAACTCATCGGTCTATTGAAGAAAATTCATCGATGTGGTCACGGGATTGGCACGTGACTAGGGCAGCGGTGGTGACTGATCCGATGTGAACTGATCCGATGTGATTGGATCGATGTGGGCTGATCCGATGTGAACCGATCCCATGTGAACTGATCCGATGTGACCGATCCGAGGTGACTGGACCGATGTGGGCTGATCCGATGTGAACTGATCCCATGTGAACTGATCTGATGTGATCGAACCGATGTGAACTGATCCGATGTGACTGTCCGTGTCTACCCTCCTCGGCCCCATGCGTTTCACACTTGGTGAAATCTTTGGACCGAATGAGTCTCACATCGGCGCGGGGCCGGGATGATATCCGTATCGGCAAGGGGCCGGGTCGATGTTCGCGTCTTCACGGAGCCGTGTCTACCCTCCTCGGCCCAATGTGTTCAACACTTGGTGAAGTCATTAGGCCGAATGGGTCTCACGTCGACACGGGGCCGGGATGATATCCGTATCGGTATGGAGCCGTGTCTACCCTCCTCGGCCCAATGCGTTCCACACTTGGTGAAGTCTTTGGGCCGAATGGGTCTCACATCGGCGCGGAGCCGGGATGATATCCGTATCGGCACGGAGCCATGTCTACCCTCCTTGGACCAATGTGTTCCACACTTGGTGAAATGTTTGGGCTGAATGGGTCTCAAATCGACGCGGTGCCGGGACGATATTTGTTTCGGCACGGAGCCGTATCTACCCTCCTCGGCCCAATATGTTCCACACTTGGTGAAATCTTTGGGCCGAATGGGTCTCACATCGGCGCGGGGCCGGGACGATATTCATTTCGGCACGGAGCCGTATCTACCCTCCTCGGCCCAATATGTTCCACACTTGGTAAAATCTTTGGACCGAATGAGTCTCACATCGGCACGGGGCCGGAATGATATTCGCGTCGGCACGGAGTCGTGTCTACCCTCCTCGGCCCAATATGTTCCACACTTGGTGAAATCTTTGGGCCAAATGGGTCTCACATCGGCGCGGGGCCGGGATGATATTCGTATCGACACGGAGCCGTGTCTACCCTCCTCGGCCCAATGCGTTCCACACTTGGTGAAATCTTTGGGCCGAATGGGTCTCACATCGGCACGGGGCCAGGTCGATGTTCAATTGGCACGGGGGCGCCTCGGCTCTCGCTCTGGAGTTCTCTCCCACGGTGGGGGAGGTAATCTTCTCCGACCTTCGGTCGTGGTGGCCGGCACTCTTGGTGCATTATGGTCCATGTACTGCTTGTAGTAACCTCGTTGGATGAGGTCTTCGATCTCTGCTTGCAGGTTGTGACACTCGTCGGTAGTGTGGCCGATGTCGTGGTGGTACTGGCAATACTTGTTTGGATTGTGCTTTCTTGCCTCGGTCACGATCTTCTGGGGTCTCTGCAGATATCCATCATCAGCTATGAGGGTGTACACGCCACCAAGGGACCTGTTGAGCGGGGTATAGTCGCTGAATTTCTTCTGGAGCAATCCCTGGCCCGTGCCTCGTCTCTCCTTGACCGCTTACTTTCCCCTAGGTGCGTGAGGTCTGGCCTCTCATCCGTCCGCTTGTGCGGAGTATCCATTAGACCCTTGCTCGCTTCGTAGATTTCGTTGGCACTGACAAATTTCTCGCATCTCGTCAGGAGTTCATGTAGATCGGCTGGTTCCTTCTTAGCTATGGAAAATCTGAGCTTTGGGTCGGTGACCGCTGCTCTCAACGTAGCGAAGTGAACCGCCTCGTCAATGTCCTTGACTTGTAGCACCTCCAAGTTGAACCTGGCCAAGAAGGCCCTTAGGGTTTCTCCGGATCTTTGCCGCATGTTAATCAGATGGGCACTTGTCTTCCGCTGCACCCTGCTGCCCTGGAAGTGCATCCGGAATAGTCTACCCATGGTTTTGAATGAGTCGATTGACCATGGTGGGAAGTTATTGAACCACATCCGCGTCGCTCCCTTGAGCGTGAGCGGGAAAGCTCTACACATGATCGCATCGGGATTTGCGTGCAAGACCATTGCATCGACAAAGTTGTTCAAGTGCTTAATGGGGTTGGTAGAACCATCGTAAGAGTCGACGGGGGGCATGCTAAATCGCTTGGGTAGAGGGACCCTCATGATGATGTCGGTCAGGGGGTTTTTCTTGGAATAATCCCTGTCTTCATCTTGGGACTCCCGCCTTCTCCATTGTTTCGACCTTCCGGTGGAGGACCGCCAACTGGTCCGCTATTTGTGCAGCAACTGCAGGGTCCATGGGGGTATTGGGCTTGTCTGTCCCAACGGCTCCCTTCGGTAGTACTATGCGCCGAGGGACCAAGAGCTCTTCTATGTCGTCCTCATCGACCCTGGGTACTGGCCTCGGCTGGGGACCGAGTCTGTCCCGAGCCGGAATTCTCCCATGGTGCGATGTCGAGCCTGTTCCGCTTAGCTCGGGGGCAGGGCAAGTGTTGGCTCCTGGCTGTGCAGGTCGACCTCCGCTCTGTCCTGGCTGATCTCGGGGGTCCCGATGGAGGTCGGCTTCTTGGTGCGGTACCGCCCGGGGGACGATGCCAATGGGAGGTCGAGATGTGGCCTCTGTCGCAGGGGTTTGCAATTCTTGCACGAATCTCGTCAATACCGCGAGCTACTGTGCAACAGTTTCGAACTGTTTGTAGGTGACGAAAGCCTCCGGTGTAGGTACTTGGGCTGCTGTCCGCTTTCTGCGATCTTGATTAGGTCGAGCTTCCGACCTGTCTCCTTCTTCCGGATTCATACGTTGATCGAGTAATGGGGGGTTAGGACTGACCATGTGACTTCTGGTCTGTCGTGGACTCATGATTGGAGATTCCTCTCTGACTTTATCTTATGATGTCGAATCTCAAGGGCCCCATGGTGGGCGCCAAACTGTTTCGGCCCGGATCCGTCCTGTGGGTCCTCTCCGAGCTGACTGGACCTGCAAGACAAGGAAAAGCAAAGGGGGGAGGCGGGCTGGATGCCCCGAGTCCACTCCGATGCCAAAGTCAGGCTCTGTGAACAGTCAATGGGCTCGGTGTCGAGCCCACTAAGATATTATAGAAAAGTGTGGGGCGATGTGAGATCTGCCGACCGAAGTGTCAGAGCGTGAATCTCAAGGAGTAATAAATGAGCAGTAAATGTTGTGTGTAAAAAACCTCGGGATTCGCCTTATTTATAGTGAATAGTGTGAAATCTCAAAATACCGATTTTACCCTTTATTCTTGTGCTTAAGAGGTCTTCTTATGTCGAATAGGGGATCTCCACGTGGCTCTGAGATTGAGTCCTACGTGTCAGGGTTGTAATTGCCAGCGTGGTGTAATTCCCTAACAGGGTGCGTTTGCACTAATTATATTGACTATCTCTTTCCCCATCATTAACCTAATGATTATAATTTTATCACCAAATCTTTATACATCCACCACATCATTCTTTAAATCTTTATCCATTATTATACTCACTCCATTGCTATTATTTTTATCTGCCGTATACCAAAGTTTAAAGCAATCTAACTCCTTAGTTTTTTTATTCTTACATTTAGTCTCTTGTATGTAGGTTATGTTAATCATTATTTTCCTCACAACGTCTTTCAATTCTAGACTCTTACCCGTTAAAGATCTTATGTTCCAAGATGCTATTCTAATCCTACGCTTATGGACTAGCTTCTTTGCCCGCACTCGTCCACGGTGTGAGAACCCTTCCCAATTTATCACCCCATTCGGGCGGTGATGCGGAGGCCCTTGCCAATTTTTCACTACATTTGGGCGATGTAGCGGCCCTTGCCCATTTTTCACTACACCAAGGACCAGGTGTAACCCGTTGTTTACAGAGAATGCCCTAGTATTACTCTGATTATCTTTTGTTTGTGAATCCATGTTAAAGGTTTGGCTATGTTTTCGGGGGTATCGGCTGCCGACTTGACGTACCAACCCTCCTCCTTTATCCAGGCTTGGGACCGGCAGCATAACACTGGCGGAGTTAGTCCATTTACTAAACTATCTATTTAATTAATGAGTCCACCATTATCTATTGTGAAGGGTGTGAACTTTGCCTATCATTGTTCGATGGTCCACCTTTGATACATTTGAATCCATTGAAAGACCTATATTCTTCGGTGAGTCAGAGAATTGTTATATAAAAAATAGATCGTATTAAATGACTATTAGCATTTAAAAATAGTCTTAAGATCGTTTTTCGATTCACTCAAGTTGTGATCAATATTTAGAAATTAATAGTCACCAACTTGTCGTCAATGGAGTTGGAACTCCATTTATTTCAAGTTGCAATAAAAGAGCAAAAATAGAAAAAAAGTTTATTTTTTTGCCACCTTAACTTCCATTCCACAATAAAATAAATAAATGTTGAGGTTGAGAAAAGAGTCTAATTGCTTCATCATGAAAAAATTCTCATGGTGGACAGCCCTAACAATATGCAAAAATTCCAACAGCGCATCCCTTTAAAGTCGAACAATTTCCTTGCAATTAATTTAACCTGCATTTTCATTACAAACTTTGAACTTTCTTCTAATAATCTAATCCAAGAAATCAAGTACTATCATACTAAAATATGATTTACATAAATCTTAGAGATATCATCTTTTATCATACTCATCGAAATACTCCCATCCTCATCAGGGAGATTGCTCCAAATTTTCCCAAATTTTTATTGTTTTATCGAAAGATAACTTGACCGAGTCTTACTTGCTCATCACAACGAAACTGTACATGGCCTCAGCATTGGATTCCAAGGGTGTTGTTTTAACAAAGGTTGGAAACACTAGAATATCCAATTAGAAAAACAATTATATGAAAAGATACTGAGGATTATTCTCTAAGGCTCTCTTTGATATGTATTATAGAATTAATTATATACTACATTATGACATATGTAGTTGTTTGATATGATATATGGTATTTATTTATATTTAAAATAAATTGATATAATCTAAAATCTACAAGTAGGTTAGAAGGTATTTATCATTATTGTGATAATCTATTATTACTTCTTTATGTCTAGTGATATTAAACGATTATTATTTATGACTCATAATTTATTCTCCTAAATGATTTGTTATAGATAACTTATAAACATAAATATAGACTATACCAAAGAGAACCTTATATGCTCTCTCTCTCTCTCTCTCTCTCTCTCTCTCTCTCTCTCATATATGTTTTTACTACTTTAGTTCTCCTTACCTTTGGATGCGACTTGTGTCTATGGAACACTGATAGACCACAGAGCCTTCAACTTGCCTCTTGGAAGAACTTTAAGAAAAGATTATAAAAGTCAATTAAAAACAACAATTTCAACAAGCAGGTTTACTAGATGGACAAAGAATTTTTCATATTGTCCAATGCCATTTTCATCAGGCATGATCTAAGTTTGTTTCTTCTTCAGCGCAAGACCATCTTCAGTAAAGAATTAACGAGTGAAAAGTGTTGTAGATCCATTTTAATATATGTACATGTTTGAAGGAAATGAAATGCTAGTTGAAAGTTTTGGATTTATTTTTATTAATGATCCTTTAAAGAAGCGACATTGAGAAAACAAGAATGCAATCCAAACAAGGAATAATCAACCAGAAGTTGCTCTTTTATTCAAAATGGTGCATGGTTTTTTTCGAGGGTGAGAGCCCCTCCTTTGAGATCTTTGTTGACAGAAATAAAGGACATATCTATCTCAAGAAGATCTGAAGATAAACCCATTTGGATGTTGAATCCAAATGGAGCTTTCACAACAAGCTCTGTGTATCAAGCTATCAGGCGAAGGGATGCACCACCAGCTTGATTTAAAGCAGTATGGAGTAAAGCTCTTACACCTCAAACATCCATTTTTGGGTCGAGATGGTGCTGGAAAAAGATCCCCACTGATGATGCAATCAGACGGCAAAAGGTACCAATAACTTCTAGATCTCATTTATGTCATAAGCATGAAGAAACCTTTGTTCACCTATTTTCGGAATGTGAAATG
This sequence comes from Protea cynaroides, assembly GCA_028583415.1. Taxonomy (NCBI): domain Eukaryota; kingdom Viridiplantae; phylum Streptophyta; class Magnoliopsida; order Proteales; family Proteaceae; genus Protea; species Protea cynaroides. The sequence goes on from CM053269.1 coordinate 26,399,341, forward strand.
GCCATTAATGTTTGGAGACATTTTCTGTCAGTTTATGGACTGCACTGGGAAGGTTTTGCCTCATTTGATCTTTTATTCTCTTGGTGGAAAAGAAAGAAAATAATTGTCCCCATCAAAGAACTCTAGATGCCATTGTTATTTATTATTTTGCAAAACATCTGGAAAGTTTGAAACTCGAGCTATTTTGATGGTACAAAGCTGTTTCTCAGGAGAATCACCTTTGTGATTGGGAAGGACTTTGAAGAAGCTTTTATTAAATTTCCCTGTATGGTTAAATCTGTGGCTGATCTACAAATACAAAAACATTTTTCTTTGCATACTAAGAGTGATAAACCGGCATCTATCCAGCCAGCATTATGGTGCAAACCGCCAACAGGATGGGTCAAACTAAATGTTGATGGATGCTCTTTGGACAATCCTGGTGATGCTGGAATTGGAGGACTATTTCGTGATAAATAGGGAAAGGTGTTGTTTGCTTTTGCTAAATCAGATCCGTACTAGGTTAGAGGAACAAACTAGAGCACCTTCATGGCTTCAAGACTAGAAGTCGCTGGCAAGAGAAAATTGCTTGAAAGAAAGACGATTAGATTGTTTGATTCACCGGAAAGATTCTCAAAGATGCAAGCAAAGAAGAATCTTTTTTTTTTTTTTTGGAAAAAAAAGAAGAAGAATCCACGCTTTTGAGAAGTTGAGAGAAAGAACAGTTGGGGAAGAACGAAAGTTTGTTGCTTCTCCAATAGGGATTCACGAAGAAAACTACATGCATAGACGAACTCCGGAGAACTTATGAGTTTCCAAGGATAATACTGGAGGCCTTGTTTGGTTGCAAGGGAAAATGAAGGGAAAGTAAGTGAAATTTTTATACTTTAAATGGAAAGTTTTGTAGTGGTAACACAATATAACACAATATAATTGTATAAGATGTAAAATTTATTTTATTTCTCTTAATATATTTTGTAATGATACTTATAAAATATAAAATTTATCTTCCTTATCAAAAAAGAGGGATTTGGATGCAAAATGAAGTGCAAATCTATAAGTAAATGTGAAATAATTTGGAATTAGTTAGATAGTAATGTGATAGTATATGTTGTAATCATTGCAAAAGTTTCCATTTAAAATATAAAAATTTGACTTCCCTTCCCTTCAATTCTCCTGACAACCAAACAAAGCCAAAGCTTCTTCAAAGATGAAAATTTCAGCCGGATCGGTGGCTGATCTCGTATTGGCTAAGGGGTGTTGTGTATTACCCTTGTCCCTCCTCCAACCTTTATTGGTTTGTGGGGATTTTCCATGATCCTTTTCTGGCCAGATGATTAGTTGGTTCGATGGTCATTTGGTTGTATCTACTCATTATTTGGCTGAATTTTACTGCGGTGTTCCAGGGCTTCTAGAAAGCTAAGGAGATGTGAATTACAAATCTTTGGGTGCAGGAGTGAGAGTATGTTGTTGTAGTGCTATGCATTCAGAGGGCATCCATTCCTTGGCACTTCTCTGCCAGCTGGAGGCTTACATGCATGCTCCCTTCTTTCAATTGGCTTCTTGGAAGATATCTCATATTTCGTGAGGGTAATGGGATGTTTGCTTATGGAAATTGCCAAAGCAGCGGTAAAAAACCAGAGGTCCATGCTCTTGTGTTTTGTCAAACTCGCTGTGATCGGATATCGACTGGGACGCTTTTAAAAAAAAAAAAAAAAAAAAGAAAAATTGACCGTGATGCTAATTCTAGGTCAAGATAATGTCTTGCTAGCTTGTTTTTTCTATTCTTTTAAATTAATTAATGTTTAAGGTTCTCGTAATGTTGAAGGTGGTCCCTTTTCAATCATTGGATTATTTTTTTTTGTCATGCTTGTTTCAGGTTAGTCGCATATATTTTTTTTAATTGATTATTATTAATAAATTCCTTACTGATTCGGATACGTATTTACTTATTTAGGGATTGAATCAAAGAAGAAAGAGAGAAAAAAAAAGAAGAGAGAGAGTAACAGTAGGATTCTCAAGTTTTGGATTCCTTGAAGAATCTTACTACTACTCTCTTTCTCTTTTTTTTTTCTATTTTCTATCTTCCTTCTTTGATTCAATCCAAAGATAAGTAAGTACCAATCAGATTCTTATCTTTAAAAAAAAAAAACTAAGATTCTTATCATAAAAAAAATAATATAAAAAGGTCATAGCCGGTTCAATCAATAACTACTCTGAAATTGTTGGTCAACACAAGGGTTGTCACAGAGAACACATAAACTTTGTTTTCGCATAAGACTGTTTGACTATTAACTATTCTCTGGCTTCGGTCTTTTTGTATATTATGAGCCTTCGGCTCCTGCATGTTATCTTGATTAAAATTCATTTTAACAAATAAAAAAAGAAAAAGAAAAAGGGAGAACACACAAATTTTATTTCTCTAATTATATCCACAATCTTTTTAATTCATCGCACAAATTTCTTTTATTTAAATAGATATTTATTAATCAAAAAAAAAAAAGGTACAAACAAGCTAGGCACTTACTAGTCGGATTCAAATCGTCTCCTCACTGTACTCCAGGGAGGAGGGAGATGCCCCTGTCGGATGGTCAACACGTGACTCTCAAAAAAATCCGAGTCCCACGTCCTAGCCGACACCCAGCTGACAAGCCGAGCCGATAAGGGATGTTGGCTTTGATGGGGCTAGGATTTTTCCGAGAGCCGCATGTCGACCATCCGACTGGGGCGTTTTCCTCTTCCTTGAAATACAGAGGAGACGATTCGAATCCCTTACTAACCCAACTACCAACAACAAGAGGGACATGGCTACACAAAAAACCAATCCCAACAAAATAGCAAAACAACAACTACAACCAGCAAACGGAAGTAAAAGAAAAAAAGGAAACCTGACTTGAAAGATGATAGTGATATTATTTTATTTCTATTGCCACGTGGAAGACTTTGATCCCCTCTTACGTTAGCTTAATGACCGAATATTAGGGTTTCCTCTCTTACTTTATCCTTGGAGTAAGATTAACCTTCAAAGAGTGCTTCATGACACATGCAAACTCCATCTTCTCTGTCATGTCAACATCATCTCCTTCCACAGGCGTCCATTTGTAATCTCTGATCACATTAGCCAAAAAATACTCCAAATGCAAGGTGCCTAACCCATATCCGGGACAAATCCTCCTACCTGCACTAAAAGGCATCATCTTAAGCTCCTTGGTGCTTGTGAGATCAAATTCTTCGTGTTCATCACCTGCCATGAACCTTTCTGGTTTGAACTCCATGGGATCTTTCCAAACTTTTGGGTCCCAGCCAAATTCAGCCACCAAAAAATTTACCCTAGCATCCTTGGGGATGAGATAGCCACTCACCACAATATCTTCAGTGACGACACGTGGCAACAAGAAATGGATAGGTGGGTGTAGCCTCAGTCCTTCTAACACCACTCCTCTTAGATATGACATCTTCTCCAAATCTTCTTCTTTAATCTCTTCTGTTAAACCTGAAACTCCTACGACTTCAGAATAAACCTTTTCTTGCATTTCTGGGTTCTTCACCAGGTGTGCCATGATCCATTCGAACGTTGTTGTTGTTGTGTCACTGCCGGCGTCCAGAACTTCAGAGATGAGAGTCGCTATTTCTCGGTTAGCCAACTTCCTTCCTCCTTCCTCTTTGATTTCAAGATCGAAAAGCGAATTGATGTAAGAAACAAAACTAGTATCATCTATCTTATCTTGTTTTATATTTCCCCTTCGTTCTCGACTGGCTTCTATAAGAGGTAATAGAACAGATAGTTGCTTTTGGCGCAACTCAAGCATTTCATTCCAATTTTTTTTGAAGACGAATTTCCCCAATCTGGGGAACAATGCGAACACACCAAGTAAATTGAATCTGGCCAATTTACCCTTCTCAGTTTCCATAATCTCTCTAATGATCTTCCCATCAAGTGCCTCACCAAAGCACAAGTAAAGCAACAAGCAAAATATTGCATATCCAAAGCGGTCTAACATAGGTACTGGTTCACCTGATTTAACATGGTTGGCCAGCGAATCATTTAATACCTGCAAGACCCATCTACGAGCACCACCAAAAGCCTTGTATCGAGAAGGAATAAGAACCACAGAGGCGATATTCCTACGGATTAACGTCCACCGTTTGCCAGATGAGGACCCAACATCGAGATAGCTGTTGTCAAAGATGCAGCTGGGGGTGACAGGTCCTGGTCGGTGGCTGAAGGCTGCCCCTTTTTGGATTAGAGCTTCATGGGCCACTGCGTGACCTGCAATGAATATTGAGGTGCTGGAGCCAATGCGGAAGGTGATGATTGGGCCATATGTCTTGCAGAGGTCACGGAGGGTTGACTCCGTATCCATTAAGAATTGTTGGAGGAAGAAGATGTGGCCCAGTATGGGAATACTAGGTGGGCCTGGTGGGAGAGAGAGCTTGGTTTTCTTGGTTTTCTTGGTTTTGGTCTGAAAGAGGAAAATCGCTATAGCTGCTGAGAAACAAAGAGTGAGAAAAATGGTGATCCATGAGTACTCCATTATGGTGTGGGATTAATGAAAGTGTCAGCTTTTCAAGCATATTTATAGGGTTTTGATTTCTTCCTTTTGTCTCTCACATGTTTGATACATCGGAGTGTTCGAGGTTTGAGAAAAAGAAAAAGGTACGGTTCCCGGAGGATGGTACATAAACAATGTCTAAGGTTTTGAGGATGGCACGTCGTTGTTAAACTTTAGAGGTATTTATTATCTTAGCCAATGACTGTAAATACTGTTACAGAAATGGTTAATATAAGACACTATGGGAGGAGATTCCAATGAGTGTTCAAAAGAGGATATACTTGTATTAGATACGAAGATACAGTTGCTGATGTACGAGGATGAGGTGAAGACGGTTGAGGAGTTGGGGAGTCCCACATGCGATAACACTGCATGCGTTAATGACTCCATGCATGCCCCTTAAGGTTTTGAGATATGATTAGTATAAGACCACTAATGGAGGAGTTTACAATGAGTGTTCAATAGAGGATATACTTGTACGATATCCGAAGATACACTAGCTGATGTACGAGGATGAGGTGAAGACGTTGAGGAGTGAGGGAGTCCCATATGCGATAACTGCATGCGTTGAGGACTCCATGCATGCCCCTTACTTATGATCACTGACGCTGCCACCCCAATCTGCATCCATAAAAGCCTATAATTGGAGAGGAGGATCGTTGATGAAGAAACCATGGCAGACGGTGTTTTTGAGGTAACGAAGGATGCGTTTGACAAGGGCCCAATGGTCATCAGTAAGGGCGTGCATGAATTGGAAGGCACAAGTAAGGGCGACATAGTGGAGAGCACTAAAAATAGATTGGTACCACCTTGGATCATCGAACAAGGCACTCCTTGGGTCAGATGGCTTCGAGCTGGTAGAGATAGGTGTCAAAACAGGTTTGCAATCTGCCATGCCGGCCCAGTGAAGAAGGTCCACGATGTACAGATCCTAAGAAAGGAGCAGACCATGCTTGTGAGAGGTCACAGCTACACCATGAAAGAAACTCAACGACCCAAGGTCCTTGATGGAGAATTCCTTACCTAGTCGCTCAATCACTGTATGGATCCGGGAGCGGCCCCCAACCAGTACAAACACCTTGGCACGACCTTATGAATAAACAAAGAGGGGTCAATGCGAAACACGGTGAAGCCGATAGTCACTAAATAGTGGAATGGATGTTGAGTGGTTAGGAAGTTACAGGAAGTTTCTCTATTCTAACAGAGTGACATTTGGAAATGTGTTAGGTTGAGGTGTATGGTACACAGTTGGAATGGATGTTGAGTGGTTAGGAAGTTACAGGAATTTAGAAGATGTGTTTTACTATATAGGATTACCCGGTAATGCACAGTCTTGATATAGTATGGCTGGTGCTTCAAATCTGGAAATGGCATTGGAAGTATAATTTTTGAATAAACAGGAGATCCAATCAGTCCAGAATTCCTTGGGAGGCCCCATTGGCCAAACTTAGTCCGTGGAACTTAAGTTTTATTCACAAAGTGTAGGTTGCTGGATATTCGGTCATAAATAGGAAGTGGTCTTGGCTCTTAAAGAGGTAACCAAAATTGAAAGGAGTGAGCTGTGGGAAAGGCATTGGTTGAGCTTTAAATTGAAAAAGGAAGGAAATGGGAGCTATGCAAGACAGAGGAGAGTTCTTTTAAATTCCAAATTTCTTCTTCCATATTTTGGTTTGTCCAAGTTGTAAATCTTGTCTTTCTCTTTAAACCAGACTTGTTCTTTCTTTGATCAGAAACTTTTCTTTTGAGCTAAAATGTGGCTTGCTTCATGCTTAAATCTAATTCAGCTCTTCATTATCAAATCTGATTCGGTAATTTGGTTTACATTTCAGCCTAGTTTGGATTGAATTAGCTCATTCTTAATGTCAAATCTAGTTTGGTTTGAATTGGATAAATCTGGTTTGTTCTAATGCTTCTACTAGATCATATTTTGTTTAAAGATGGGACCATTCTACTTGCTTAATTTGTTCCATGTTTGGGTTGGATTAGTTAATATATGTTTGGATGCATGCTTAGCAGAGGAATTTATTGCTTGTTGTATGGTTGTCCATGATGCTGTCTTGTTATATCTCATTTGATGGATACTTCAATTCCATGCTTAGTCGGTAGTCCCATTGATGCTTAGCTTAGGTAGGCTAATTCTTCCTCATATAACATGCTTGAATCATTTGAATGCTTGGTTTAATGCATATGCCCCCTCTGGTAATGCATCCTCCCACTTTATGTGTGTTTCCCCAGCATTGTGAGTTTTTTAGGGTGACTCCAATGAGTCAATTCTTGTTGGGATTCCCAAATCCCATGATGACTAGTGTGAACCCCACCTAGGTTGTGGGCCCACTCAACCATTAGGGTTGGTCCCAAAATTGTTTTCCCCCCCTTTCAAAGAAAAATACAAAAAAAAAAAAAAGCAAAAAAAAAAAAAAATATACAAAAAAGTAGAAAAAGAGAAAAATACAAAATATGTGTGATGTTTTCATGATTAAAGCGTCGGTTGGGATCATGTCTGATCTTTAACCTAGTCATCGTCCAAATTCATTTGTGGCTTGAGGAAATTTTGTCTCCCATGTTTGGGAGTTGGTCTGCGGACTAATAGTTTTCAAATATTAGTTAACCTTTGCCGAGTGCGGGGAGCTGAGGACCAAGTACCTTTGAGGTCCGGGTACCTCTAAGGTCCGAATACCTCTTGAGTGATGCCATGTGGGGTCCAACAACCCGTTAACTATTGAAAACTATGTTTGGCCTGATTCTCTGAGGAGATACGTAGACAGCAGGAAGTAATCACTTCGCACCGAGTCACCCGTGCTTCCTTAGTCAATGAAGTACTTCACACACATTTACACCCCTTCACTGGAAACTACGTTTGACCTGATTCTCTGAGGAGATACGTAGGCAGCGGGAAGTAGTCACTTCGTGTACGGTCACACGTGCTTCCTTTGTCAAGGAAGTGCTTCACACACATTCACACTCCTTCGTGGGAATTACATTTGACCTGATTCTCTGAGGAGATACGTAAGTAGCGGGAAGTACATAGTCACTTCGCGCACTATCATACGTGCTTCCTTTGTCAAGGGAGCACCTCATACACACCACAATCTGCCCAAACTACGTTTGGCTTGATTCCCGCCGCATAAGAACACATAGGCAGCTTAAGATAGATCTCAAGCTAGGTCGTACATCTGTTATTGTTTTTTATTTTTTTATTTTTTTATTCATCATTTGTTTATTTTTGTTCATGTTATTCATTTATTCATTTATTTATTCATTTTTGTATTTGTATTTATTAAACTTGTGTGGCGGCACCTTAAGTTAGTAGAATTTAAAAACTTGGTCTAGGGTTCCCCACTTGCCGCTTAGGCTAGTTTGAACGACTTGAACATACATAAGCTTTAGGAATATAAGAATGGATAGGATAGAAAGAGATTGGTCTAATGACTGGGCGAGTTGGGTGCCTAACACTTCCCAACTCATAACTTGATGCTTACCCTTCTCTGGTGAGATCAGAAGTCAATCCATTGAGCATGAGTCATTAGCGTCTCTCCAAGTGAGAGACAACTTATAGATCCTAGACCTCATCTAGGTAGTGACTCCATATTCTCACCGTCCATTGGTATGGATGGACAAAGGTTAAAAAAGTGAGAGCCTTTGATCGTAGAGGATGAGAAAATCCATTTGTCCTCACAGTCAGCAGTACTCCTTGCAAAATTCCTGCACCAATGTGCGAATCTCCACCAGGTCCTCTCAAATGAGCTCTAGTGTCGTCGGGGCAGGTGTATGAGGCACAACCCCAACTCCAGGTGCAAGGGGCATCTCCTTGTCACCTTCTATAGGTTCCTCGTGTCCACCTCAGGGGCTGCACCCTCGGTAGCCTCCATTGCTGGTAGAGGAACTAACCGACCAAGCATGGGCTGGGCCTTCAACTCGTCATCACTGATCACCTCATTATGGAGGTGCATCTTACTGATGGTGGCCCAACCAAAGCCCACAGCCATAGTCTCATCTGCCACCTCGTCACGAGAGACATTGATACCCAGCCTTACAAAAAGATGAGTTAGTAGTTTACTGTAGGGTAGGCCATGGGAGGATGGTGGGTTTGGTGGCGGTTCCCTAGGAGTGTGTGGGGGGGGGGGGGGGGGGAGATACCATGATAGGGGCAGAGAACAATGGCGAATGGGAGGAAATAATGGGGGGGAGGTGTGATCCCAAGGATGGATGGTGTGGCAAAGTCAAAATGTTGCTCGTCAAAGTGCACATGACAGGAAATGTAGCAACGGTTTGTAGCAATATCAGGGCAATGCTAGCTTAAGTGAGAGGGGCTGTACCCAAGGAAGACATAAAGGGGTGGAGCAAAAGTCCATCTTATGGGCGGCTGTAGGGGCAGAGGAAAGGAAAGCAAAGACAAGCAAAGGTCTTGAGGAAAAGATAATTGGGGGATTGATTGTGGACCAATTGATAGGGAGAAAGGTTCTTAGAAGCACGAAAGGGAAGATAGTTAATAAGATAGACAGCCATGTTGAAGGCGTAATACCAAAAGCGATAGGGAATGGAGCCATGGGCAAGGATAGTCATGCCAGAATCCATCCGCCACACGTGGTCAGTTCAGCATCATGTGGTCGCATGTGCGGTCACAGAATCCGTCGACCACACGTCCAAAATATGCGACCACACGTCGTGTGGTCTCATGCGTATGGTCTCATGTTGTATGGTCTCATGTGTGACCACACGTATCAATTACACCCCTCAAAACTGCCACCACATGACCAAAATTACTGGGTTTTAATTTTTAACTGGTTGCTTCACACAACTTAATCAGTCAACCACACCAACTAAATTTGACATGTTGCTTATCTTATCTTGTGGTTTCTTCATATAATTGGTTCACTTGAGCTGGTTATAATGGGAAGACCTGTCACACCCCAATTCTGATCCAACCAGAACGGTGTGAATGAACCGTCATTGAACCAATGGTTCACACCAGGATCTCGAATAGGCCGTGTCCACTCATACAAACCATTACACATAACCACAATCAGAATATAAATATACAGCGGAAGACTTTAAATAGAATGAACTGAGTATCTATTGATAATTTAAATAAGTATCCAATTATCCAAATTCAAACACATAAAATTATATCATTACATCTCTTTAATCGAATCGAAAATAAGTAAAATAAATAAAGAAAAACCAATCAAAGGTACACGCAGAAAGGGCACTCGCATGAAGCGCCATGCTCGTCCTCTCCTGCCTGTACACCCAGAGCAGCAACATCACCATATGCCGAAGCGTTCATGTAGTCATCCACAGTGTAACCTGCATCAACATCTAAAACAATGTACGTACAAAGGGTGAGCTCACAACACAGCTCAGTAAGACAATCAGACAGTTTCACAATATTATGCATTAGTAACAATCATTTTATGCTGTGGTCTGGTTTTAAGTTTGCAATGTGCTATAGAAAGGTTTGGTGGCCCCCGCACCTCTATACACGAGTGTGTGACACCTCATGGATCACACCCCCATTGGCCCACATGCACCCATCATGGAATAGAGATAGAGCTAAGATACCCCCGTACCTCCCCTGATGCTCTACCCATACCAGTACCTAAGCCCCTACTAGCCAAGGCTCGCAAACTGGGCTCGCAACTAACCAATCCGATATGTCATCAATGTACGCTCTATCCCAGCACAGCCGTCTACGGCATAGAGATAGAGCTAAGGCATTCCCACACCTCCCCTGATACCCTATCCGCAACTAACCCACTAGGATAGAAACAATACAGGTAGACCATATCCCAACATAACTCCCTACGGCATAGAGATAGAGCTAAAGCATCGTGGACAAGCTAGTGTCGACTCGGAGACCATAGTGCCACATAACCATGGCCAGGCCAACATCAATATCGGAGACCACCGTACCACGACCTTCCCCTGATACCCCACCCGTACCAAGCATGTTAAGACAGAATACTACAAAAGGTGCTAGTGTGAGGAGCGATCCCAGGCCCATGCCCCACTCCACACACTAACGAAAACAAACACATGCTTAACAATCACATCCTATCAATGCATGAACAATAATAATAACTGAAAGTAAAGGATGGCATGTGAATATGCACAAACATCACATCATAGATATTCAGGTGATTAACATCGACTTACTGTCCATTAATTATTAGGTTTAGGTCAGATTCCCTTACCTGACGCTCGTTTGTTAGCTTGCTCCACGTCGCAAGATCCAAACGATATGTCACAAAGTCCTACAACATTATTAGGGTTTCATTAGAATATTTTTCTTAGGGTTTCATGTTGGTCGAAAACCAACACGGTTACAAAATACCCTCACAGAGCTGACCGGTGGCATGTACCGGTCACAGCTCTGTGGGGAAGACTGGCGACCGGTATGGTCAGTCGGTCCCCACAGACCAGCCTCCCGAGGGATACCGGTGGCAACATACCGGTCGCACCATGTGCAACCGGTATAGTCGACCGGTATGTCTCCGAAAGACCATACATGGGTTTTCGACTGCCGTCGATCATCCTCCATGGATTTCCAAGGTTTCTCCTATCCATTATAAGTCTAAACTTGGAGTTAGAGTTATCCCTAACTCATTCAAGTCTCGTTTCGATGAATATCATCTCGAAACTCGAATCTAGGGTTTGACGACAACTTAGAGTTTATTGGCCAATTTAGGGTTTTAGATCAATACCTACTTTGCATGGTATTGATCCACCCACACAACTCACATAGGATAAGAAGAATAGTTAAAACACTTATCGTTGACTGGCGTAGCGTGAGCTTCGTCGAACGGTAATGGCAGCACCTTCTTCTTCTTCCTAGCTCTTCTCCTTTCCAACCTCTTTCTCTTCTCTAGGGTTTGTGAGAGGCAATTGAAAGGATTTGAGGAGGCTTAAGGGTGTATTTATAGGCTATATTTAGGGTTTAGTAACCCTACTAGGATTAGGAAAGTCTTAGAATTCGAAATCAAGCAAGTGGAACCCTCAGAAGTCAATTTCTGGATTTCCACACTTAGTTGCATAGACTTGACCGGTCGATCGGTACCAAGACCGGTACCATCGATCGGTCAACATAAAATTATGTTGATTCGATCGTCTTTGGTCTGATTTCATACCTGTTTGTCATCCGCTCGTCCCGTTTGGCCCGGTGATGATCGGAAGACCTGCTACGACCCAAAACCAAGGTTTAGACCGGGTTTACGGAGTGCAGGTCTTACAAGACCGATCACGGCACGAGAACGTAAGGTTAGACCGGGTTCGTGGCATGCGGGTCTTATAGTTACTGTCCGGATTATGGACCGTACCCTGTTTTATGATCGAACACATTTTGATTTGGCTTTGGTTTCATTTGATCATATTACAGTTTGGCTTATACATGATTTACATCCTTTATTAGGTATATTACGATCTTATTTGTTATTTGTGTCTCAACAAACAACGTGCTTATGATGTGTTACATGTGTAGGTATTCAGGTATGATTGGCAGAGCCTGAGTTCTCCGATACCAAGTTGTCACACCCTAATTCTGGTTGAACTAAAAATGTGAATGAACCGTCAAAATACCAATGGCTCAAACCAGGATCACATAGGACCATGCCAACAATCAAACCATAAATTCCACACAATCAGAGATTACAGTAAATAGCATAATTTTATTAATAATGAATTGAGAGTCTAATGATAAATTTAAATAAATCAATTATCAAATGTAAACCAAAACATAGTTTAAATATCTGTTATAGATTCCATAAACCAAATATGAAAATAAAACCCTAAGCGTAAACACAGTGGAAACACATGGCATGATGAATCATGTTCATCCTCCACTGCTTACACATCCATCCATAGTCGCCACGTATACATACGACGGCTCATTGACATAGTCTTCAACAGTAGTACCTACATCATCAACTTAAAGAATACGACATCATGGGGTGTGCTCACAACTTAGCTCAATGAGAAAACAAAACAATACAGCACATATATGCATGATGTCATATATATATCTTTGGTCTGGTTTAAGTTTACAATGTACTATGCTAAGTATAGGGCGGCCACCACACTTCCATACACGAGAGTGTGAGCACACCCAATGGAAAGACACCTACTAATTTCACTGTCACCCCACATCACTCATTATAGAATAGAGATAGAGCTAGAGTCTAATGGATCACACACTGCCAGTACTATGCCCCTATTGGTAAGGGCTTGCAAACTGGATTTTTGTAACTAACCAATCTTAAATGTCAACAAAATATGTCCAATACTTTACCCTAGCATCCTTCAATAAGATATAGAAATAGAGCTAGGGTCCATTGGCAGAGCTACAGCCACACACTGCGATCACCCACCTAATACCCTATGACGTACTAAGTTTGCTAAGGTAATAACGATACGACGATATTAGTGTGGTGAATGGTTTGATGCTATAACCTCTCCCCATTCAATACACCGACCACACACATACACATGCCTATCCCTATCATCATCATCATTATAGAAAATAAGAATAAAGTGTGCATGAATAATAATAGTAATTTATTAGATGGCATATTATATGCACAATCAACAGAACATAACAATAGGTGTTAAAACAGAAACATATCATGGTAGTTTATTATTATCCAATTAGTTTAGGTCTTGTCCCTCATCTGTTGAGTGATGTGTGTCCCTGTTCCAAGCTTTAGAGACTATCTTGAATTGATTGAGAACCTAAACAATTAATAGAACTTAATTAGGGTTTCGTTCCATCAGTTTACAATACTCAAACTCATTGTCCAGTCTGACATATAGCCCTTTCGAACATTGTCCGGTCCCCTGACCAGTCTTGCATTGACAGACTGATCAGCCATCCGAACAAACCCTATCATACTTCTCGAGAGTGACCAGTCGCCTATTCGGTTTGACATTTAGCCGATCGATCACAGGATCAGACAACCCCTGAGTTGTACTCTAGGTTATCTTTCAGTCTGTTTTCTTTTCTTGAGTAAATTCTTTGGCTCTTAATGGGATCCATCCTAAAATCATTCTATGGGTGCACCATTCTAGGTTATTAAATCTTGATTACTCTTGCAAATCTTATAACAAGTTGTCAAGGAATCATGGTATTGGCTAGGATCTACCCAAACTATGATTGTTGATCTGACCTTAACATAACCTAACATTCTATAGAATAAAGGACTTACCATTGGTTCCTCCATACTATGGGTTGAAAATCTATGGCAACTCTTCTCTGCAGAGCCTTTCTCCTTTTCAAGCTTCTTCCTCTCCAAGCCTTCCTTTTTCCACTCTTCTTCACAATTCTAGGTTTTAGGGATCTTCAAAAGAGTGAGAATAGGTGTTTTATAGAGGATAAACTTCCATAGAGAGTGGGATTCCAATTAGGAGTCTTACTCAAACTTGGAAACTTTCCTAAACTTAGAGTCAATTTCTGGGCTTGGCCGATTGACTGTCCAGTCGCCCAATCCACATATCAGACAAATCTATTTGTCCAACCAAACAAGATTTGTCCAACCAGACAAATCTATTTGTCCAATTGGATAACCTATAAAAGACTAGTTTCTTTACCTGGTTTTGTTGTTCCTTTATCCGGTTGGTTTACTTGAGCTGATTACGATGGGAAGACCTGGCACGACACCATTAGAATGGGTTAATGGAGTGCGGGTCTTATAGGTACGTTGCTTGCATGAGGACCAGGAGATAAGGTTAGCACCCAAGTAGATCACATTGCCCCTGGTAGACTTATGATCACTGACGCTACCTCCCCATCCACATCAATAAAGGCCTATAATTAGAGAGAAGAGGATCGTTGATGAAGAGACCATGGGAGACGGTTCTTTTGAGGTAACAAAGGATGCACTTGACAAGGGCCTAATGGTCATTAGTAAAGGTGTGCATGAATTGGAAGGCACGATTGATGGAGTAGGTGACATCCGACCGAGTAAGGGTGACGTATTAGAGAGCACTAAAAATAGATCAGTACTGCCTTGGATCATCGAACAAGGCACCCCCTGGGTCTCTGACTCTGTCGGGGAGCCTTAGCTCTATCTCTATGGATGTATTGAGGGATGCTGGGATAAGGCCTTGGATACACTGTTTGACATTAGGATTGATTAGTTGGGAGCCTAGTTTGCAAGCCCTCACCAGCAGGGACTTACGTGTTGGTATGGGTAGGGCATCAGGGGAAGTGTTGGCGGTGTTTGATCTGGACACTTTAGCTCTATCTCTATTCCATGGTGGGTGCATATGGGACGACAATGGTGTTTGATCCATTGAGCGGATTCACACACTCGTGTATAGAGGTGCGGTAGCCGCCAAACCTTTTTATAGCACATTGCAAACTTAAAAACCAGACCAAAGATATGAATTGAACACATGCATATGTTTATCGTATTATTTTGTTTGCTCACTGAGCTATGATGTGTACTCACCCTTTCGATGTCGAATATTTTTAGTTGATGATGTAGGTCTTACTGTTGAAGACTATGTGAATGCGTCGATGTATGGACACATTGCGGCCATAGACATAGAAGCTGTTGAAGATGCACATGAATCTTCATGCGAGTGCAACCACTGTATTTATGATTAGTTTAGCTATATTTGATTATTGGAACATGTAATGGATTGATTATTTTTTTATGTCTTGAGTTTTGGAGATAATCGGTTTTTTTATTTATTATCATTGTTAGACACTCAGTTCATTATTTGTAAGACTTTCATTTATTTGTTTATTATCTCTGATTATTACTGTGGAATGTGTATGTGGTTTGATATGGTGGGTACGACCTATACGAGATCCTGGTTGAACCGTTGGTTTATTGGCAGTTCATCACACTAATCTGGTTAGCCCAGAATTGGGGTGTGATACACTAAAACTAGGTTTCGGGGCCTGCTTGAGACCATAAAGAGAGTGCTGTAATTTATAGACATGGGTAGGGTGGCTATGGTCTGTGAAGCTAGGTGCGGTTGAGACAAGTAAATATCTTTAGTCAAGAAGTCAAACA
Source organism: Protea cynaroides (assembly GCA_028583415.1). NCBI lineage: Eukaryota > Viridiplantae > Streptophyta > Magnoliopsida > Proteales > Proteaceae > Protea > Protea cynaroides. Next base: position 26,414,888 of record CM053269.1, read on the forward strand.
TCCAGCCATGAGCCACGATAACAGAGAGGATGGGACAAATAGTAGGGGGTGTAACCACTGGGCTTAAGGATTCGAAATAGTCCAGCCCTTCTTGTTGATGGTAGCCCTTAGAAACAAGGCGAGCCTTGTAGTGCTCAATAGAACTGTCAGCCCTTCTTTTAACATGGTAACCCATTTGTAGCTAACAAGATTTATGATAGCCTGAGGAGGAACGAGTGTCCAAGTGTGGTTCCAAAGTAGCATGTTAAACTCTTTAGTCATGGCAAGGGGCCGCCTGCATAATTACATAGGTGGGTGGGGGCGGTGGGCAGTAGAGGGGGAGGGGAGCTAGGGATAGCCGAGAGACGGGAGATGGGGAGGGCAAAGGTAGTGGTAAAAGTGGTGGACTAGAGTATATTTGGTGTTCAACCGAGTGGGTCGGGTAGGGAGTGGGTAAAGGAGGCGAGGTAGGAGATGTAAGGGGAGCTAGTGAGGTGGCGGACAGGGAGGGCCTATAGAGTAGGCCATGGGAGGGCGGTGGGATTAGTGGGGGTTCCCTAGGCATGTGGGGGGAGGGTGGATGTACCATGATAGGGGCAGAAAGCAATGGCGAATAGGAGGAAGTAATGGGGGAGGTGGGATCCTAAGGATGGATAGTGTGGCAAAGTCAAAATGTTGCTCGTAAAAGCGTACATGACATGCAATGTAGCAATGGTTTGTAACAATATCAGGGCAATGATAGCTTAAGTGAGGGGCATTGTACCCAAGGAAGACATAAAAGGGTGGAGCAAAAGTCTATCTTATGGGCGGTTGTAGGGACAGAGGAAAGGAAAGCAAAAACAAGCAAGGGTCTAGAGAAAAAGATAATTAGGGGACTGATTGTGGACCAATTAATAGGGAGAAAGGTTCTTAGATGGACGAGAGGGAAGATGGTTAATAAGATAGACAACCGTGTTGAAGGCGTGATACCAAAAGTGATAGGGAATGGAGCCATTGGCAACGATAGTCAAGCCATTTTCATAACGTGGCGGTTACGACACTCAACCAAGCCTTATTGTTCATTCGTATGGGGGCATGAGAGATGATGACCGATGCCAAGGGTGGTAAAGTCAGGATGTAGGGACCGATACTCCCCACCCTAATCAGTTTGGATGGCCTTAAGTTTACATATAAACTGGCACTCAACATGAGCTTGAAATAAGGGGAAGATAGTGAAAACCTCCAATCGCTTAGAAAGGGGATAAAACCATATAAAATTTGTGTTGTCATCTAAAAAGAGTACAAAATAATTGTAAGACCCGCACTCCATGAACCCAGTCTAACCTTACGTTCTCGTGTCGTGACCAGTCTTTCCATCATAATCGGCTTAAGTGAACCAATTGTATGAAGAAACCACAAGATGAGGTAAGCAACAAGTCAAATTTAGTTGGTGTGGTTGACTGTTTAAGTTTGTGTGGAAGCAACCAGTTAAAAACTAAAACTAGTAAATTTTGGACGTACGATAGCATTTTTTAGGGGTATGATCGCACGTATAGTAGACCGACTGTTTTGAAAAAGTATGGTCGATGGATTATGCGACCGCATGATCGACCGTACGAACCAATAACCGACTCCGAGTTTAGGAAACTTTCCTAATTTGAGGGGGGCTCTTTCCTAATTGAAAGAGGACTATTTATGGAGGTTTTCCATATATATAGGACTTCCCTTGGCCTCTCTCACTCTTTTAGAACCCAAATTCAAACTCTAAACCTAAGAGAAAAAGAGAGAGAGGAAGAGAAGGAGAAGGAGATTTGGAGAAGAAGGTTGAGAGGAAGGTTATGCAGAGATCTCTCTACAGTAAGCTTAAGGTATGGACTTGACTCTATAGGGTAGATCAGATAGAATAGGTTCTTTTCCAATTGATATATGGAACCTAATACAATGATTCGGTTATAGATTTTCTATGGGAAATCATAGAGAGTAGGGTAGGGATACTTGATAAGGATAAATTGTGATTAAAGGCCATAGGATGATTTTAGGATGAATCTCATTGATAAGCCAAGAGGAGGAACTCGTCTGAGAAGTAAAAATTAACCTGACTACGTATGGTCGCAGCTATGGTCGACCATAGGATGACCAGCGTATCGACCATAGCCATTCGGGAAGAATTCAAGAAATGTATGGTCGCAGGTACAGTCGCATATAATGCCACCATGGGGTATCGATCGTACGTCGTACGGTGGCATATATTGCGACCATAGGATCGACCATAGGGTATCGATCATACGATAACAGTAAGTATATTTTGAGACCAGATATGATTTTTCACTATCGTAACTTGGTAAACTTGAACCCTTATTTAAATACATTAATTTTTTAGGTTCCCAATAGATTCAAAGTGACTTTCAAAGCTTAGGAGAAGAACAAACATCAATCAACGGTGTGGAAACAAGACCTAAACTAATTGTATAATAATAAACTATTTATTTTATTAAGTTCAATGCCATGATTGATTCTATGTTTGTATGCTTGTAATGTGCATTTCACATGTCATCCAATATTACTGTTATTACTGCTCATGTATATTTACTTCTATCTATTTGCTACCATGTTGACTGATGATGATAGGAATAGGCATGTGATTGTATGTGTGTGGTTAGTGCATTGGATGAGAGTAGGGCATCAGGGGGAGGAGGTGGCATTGTGGTCTCTGAACTGGTCACCAGACTCTAGCTTTATCTCTACTCAAGTTTTGCCTATTGACATCGTTGTGTCATCATTACCTTAGCAGAACTATTATGTCATAAGGCATTAGGGGAGGTGGTCTTGGACCATGTGGTCTTTAACTCTATCGGGGGGCCTTAGCTCTATCTCTATAAACGTATTGAGGGATATTGGAGTGAGGCCTTGGATACACTGGGTGGCATTAGGATTGGTTAGGTGCGAGCCCAGTTTGCAAGCCCTCGCCAATAGGGACTTACGTATTGGTATGGGCAGGGCATCAGGAAAAGTATTGACGGTGTGTGATTCAGATATTTTAGCTCTATCTTATTCCATGGTGGGGTAGATGTGGATGACAATGGTGTTTGATCCATTGGGTGGGCTTACACACCAGTGTATAGAGGTGTTGTAGCCGCCAAACCTTTTTATAGCACATTGCAAACTTAAAAACCAGACCAATGATATGAATTGAATGCATGCATATTTTTGTTGCATTGTTTTGTTTTGCTCACTGAGCCGTGATGTGTGCTCACCCTTTCGACGTCGAATATCTTTAGTTGATGATGCATATCCTACTGTAGAAGAGTACGTAAATGCGCTGTCGTATGGACACATGGCGTCTATGGACGTAGAAGTTGTTGAAGATGTGCATGATCCTTCATGCGAGTACAATCAATCTGTCTTTGATTAGTTTAGTTATATTTTGATTAACGGACATGTAATTGATTATTTTATTTTATGTTTTTAATTACTTGGATATAACCAGATTAAATATTCATTTTATTACTATTAGATACTCAGTTCATTAATTATAAATACTTTCACTTATTTGTTTATTGTCTCTAATTATTACCGTAGAATGTGTGTGTGGTTTGATATGATGGGTACTACCTAAACGAGATCCTGGTTGAACCGTTGGTTTATTGATGGTTCATTACAGTATTCTGGTTAGTCCAGAATTGGGGTGTGACATAAGCCCTTACCGTTGCCAAGATAAACCTGATCGGAGCCACTGTAGTCCTTATATTGAGAAAAAAAGGAAATATTGGGTGGCGCCTATGTTAGGGTACTAGGTTTACAACTATAATAAGGGTAGGGGGAGTAAGGATGGGGCATGGGATAAAGGGGTGGGCAGTTTGGGGGGGTTGGTATGGGGAAGGGGGATAATGAGGAGAAGGGTATGGAGGACGAAGTAGAGGGGTAGGGATGCAATAATAAAAGTTTATTGTTGAATGGTTGTTACGCCAAAAAATGGAATAGTATTGGCCTAGGGGAAAGGGGCGTCCCCCATGTTCATAGTTTCCACGACTGCGAGAGGCAAGACCAGAGGAGGAGCCATGGCTTGGGTAGAACCTGGCCAGGGCCGTGCTGCATCATGTGGACTGAAGCAGGAGCCTGAGGAGATGGGGCCAGTGTGCGGGCTAGTTTGGAGATGGTAAAACTAGTAAAAAATCTTAGTTTAATAGTAACCATTAAGATCTGAGTAAGAGAGCGGCTAGCCCTTCCAATAAGTATGGGGATGAGAGATTTGAACTCATCATGGAGGGCATGAAAAATATAAATATTGAGATCTACATAGAAAAGGGGATGGCTCACCACAACAAGCTCATCAGCAGTAGACTTGGACCATTGTAGAAAGTGGCAATAGGTTTTTCAGGCTTGTGCATTAGTTCTTGGAGAGAAATATGAAGAGAGAGAATCCAGGTATGTGATGTGGAAGCATATGCAGCCTAAAGGGTATCCCTGATCTGCTTTTTGGAAGTCAGACCGATGATAAGCGGCTTAGCTTCCTCAGAGAGGCAAGAAATTAGAGGACTCATGAGAGTGTAGTCTCATCGTTACTAGTAGAGGAATGGTGTCTTGACAGAAGAAGATGCTGAAATTGATCGAATAATGACAGTCTTGACTAAAGAAGATGATAAAGGCATCGTGATAAGAGGAGCTAGACAAAGGAGAGAGCCATCAAGGTGGCCAAAGATATTCTGACTTCAAATGAAGGGAGAGATTTGGGCAAGCCAGAATAAGTACTTTTGGGACTTGAAATTTATGGAAAGAAAACGATGGTCTTGTGAAACAGTAGGCATGGAGAGTGATGCACCACAACCGATAGGATTGGGTGAATGCCTCAAGCTGGAACTGCCAACTACCAGTGGCGATAATAAAAATGGTAGTACTGGTGTCGTCAACCATTATGGCTCTAATACCATATTAGGCTTTAGTGAATTGATGAGACTCTAATTGTATTTATATTGCAACCAATGGTTGTATTTATAGTGTTACAAATATGATTAATATGAGATAACTAATGGAGGAGATTACAATGAGTGTGATGCATGAATAAGAGATAAGAGGATATACTTATATGTAAAATAAGAGGATACACTTGTTGATGTGCGTGGATGACGTAAAGATGGCTAAAAATGAAGGAGTCCCACATGCGATATCACTGCATGCGTTGAGGACTCCTTCATGCATGCAATAACTCCTGAAGAGAGTCCTTACGGTTCAATACACATAAACAATGCCAAAGGTTTTGAGGATTGCACATTGACAAATCACAAATATAATTTGAATATGAATTGTATTCATTTGAGGATTTACATTGTAGAAGAGATGAGTATATATAGGTTTACTAAAGAATTTTCAAGAGAATATTATGTGCAGTGAATCTGGTGAATTGAGCAGATTGTATGTGATTTGTTGAAGATCACATGCGATATGGATTTGATCTTGAAGATGTTGTGGGATCCAGAATATTGAGGTTGTAGATTATGTGCAATTGAATATTCCTCATACACCCTTTCAAGCGAAGGGCCAATACACTGGACCTTCAGCTTTTCACCATTGATTGGAAGCTTATAGTGGGTAAGACCTTAGTGAGGACATCTACGAGTTAATCTTGTGTTGAGATAAACTATACATGGAGCTTACATTGGGCCATTCATTCTTGTATGAAGTGAAAATCAATCTCAACGTGTTTAGTGTGAGTATGGGAGACCGAGTTGGTGGAGATATGTGACACCATGTTTTCACACCAAAGGATTGGGGGTGGGGGTGGGGAGGGCTGCATAAAGGTATGCCAAGTTCCTGAAAAAGGGACTTGAGCCAGATCAGTTCCGCAACATCTTCTTAGGCCTTGTATTCGGACTAGGTGGAGGAATGGGCAATAGTTTTTTGCTTGCAAGATGTCCGTGAGATGAAATTGGACCCTAGAAAAATCACATTGCCACCTGTTAATTTCGGTCTAGACTACTACCAGCCCAGTCAACATCTGTAAAGGCTTGCAAAGTTAGGGCAGGGGGTCCATGTAAGCAAGAGTCCATAGGTAGTACTGTGCTTAGATTACAAAGTATCCGTTTGACCATAGTCAAGTGATCCATGGTGGGAGATTGAATAAGTCGACAAACCTTATTGATGGCAAAGGAAACATCGGGTTGGGTTATAGTGACATACAGAAGTGCGCCAATGATGGAGTGATACTGTGTAGGATATGAGTACAGTTCACCCCTATTAAAGTAGGAGTTTGTGTTGTAGTCATGGGAGTCTGCACTAGTTGCAATCTGTTATACCCATACGATGGAGAAGATCATTGATGTAGCGTTTTTTGGAGAGAAGATCCTGTAGATGGGGAAAGCTGTAATACCAAGGAAGTAGCTTAATTGTGCTCAATCTTTTATGGAGAACTTAGTTGCTAGCTTGTAAATAAGTGTTTGAGCTTGAGCACTATCAGAGCTGGTAATAACAAGAATGTTATCAATATAGACTAGAACATAAATAATGCCCATACCATTACAGAGGATGAATAGTGAGGGGTCCATCTTTGATGCTTAAAGCCTAGTCTTTAACAAAAATTGTCACAGATGACGGAAACAAGCCCGCGAGGCCTGCTTGAGACCATACAGTGATCAATGAAGTTAACAAACATAATGCGGATGGGCAGGATCTACAAATCCCTGGGGCTGCACCATGAATACTTCTTTAATGAGATGGCCATAGAGAATATCAAGTTTACAAATTGGCTAGTTTTGATTGACAACAAAAGCAAGATTAGTACAGATGGTCGTGGGTTTGACAATAGGATTGAATCTGTCTATGTAATCAAGTCTCTCTTGTTGATGAAACCATTGAGCCAGAAGACGAGATTTATGCCATTCAAGTAAGGGTGTCAAAAATGAAACCAAACTGTGTATTGAAACCAAGCCAAATTATTTAAACCAAAACCATGAAACAGATTATTAGATGATTTGATTCTGGATTCAAAAATGAAATTGTTTAGTTAAACGGTTAGATTATGGTTTCAAGAATGAAACTGTTTAAACCTACTATTTGGAACCATTAAAACCGACTAAACCTTTACTTTAATCCCTTAGTGCCAAGTGTCTGTATTTATAGAACTAAAATATATTTCAATGCTTTCCACATGGAATACTTTAATCGTAAGTCCACTTTCATATATGATTAAAATTATTTTAATGATTTCTTGGCTTTCCTTCTAATTTGTTCCTAACTCTCTTCCTTTCCCTCCTGGAAAGAAAACCATTTAAAAATCAAAAAATCGAAACTAATTAATAATTAGTTTTGGTAAGCATTATGAAATTGTTTAATAAATGGTTCGGTTTTGGTTTTACCCATTATACACTGAAACAAAACCGAACCACACTGTTAAACCGAAACCGTACCATTTAACACCCTTACATTAAGTAATCCATCCACATTCCGTTTGATTCTGTACACCCATTTGTAAGCAACCAAATTCATGTCATCCTTGCGAGGAACAAAAGGCCAAGTGCCATTATGAATCAAAGCATCCAATTCATCCAACATTGCCATCTGCCATTCAGGAACCCTGTTAGCTTGGGTGAAACAAGTGTGTCATGGTCAGGGGTGGTTGTGGCAGTAAGAGCATGTGGGTGGGGGGTTGGTGATGGCGTAGCTACATAAGGTGAGTTCTAGTGGGTAAGGTAGGAGTGTAAAACCCGAACTCCGAAATACCATACTAATTTGGATTTAACACGTGGCAGGTCTTCCCAACGTAGACGAGCATGGATCAACGTCGGTGTAGACAACCAAACCTGAAGGGTAGCATGGTAAGTTAACCTTCCTGAGCTTCAGACAGAGTAACAACATACTAACTTTGTCCAGTTGCAAGGGTTCGGTAGCAAGGCCCGACAGCATGTGCAGCCGGACCCTATTGTCAGACAAAACATGGGTGGGGTAAACCCACAATCTATGACTTAATTAAAGAAGGGTTAGTGTGGGGCCCACCCCACTCCCACCTCTCCCATTAAAAGAGGGAGAAAGGACTCCATGTGCTTATCTAACTCGACACTTGTCACATAGGGCCCTCATGCCCATAAAGAGTTAAAGATCCAATGGGAGTGAGAGACTCCAGTCTTGGGATTTAGAGATCCAATGGGAGTGAGAGACTCCAGTCCCTCTAGAACGCCTCTAAAACCATATAACTCTCTCACATTCTTTCCCTCAGCTCTCAGAAACCCTAAAATATTTTGACACTTTCTAGGTGTAAGGAGAAGGAATTCCAAAGAAAGAGAAAGAGAGAGAGAGAGAGAGAGAGAGAGAGAGAGAGAGAGAGAGAATAACTAAAGAAAAGGCAATGAAATGCTTCAAGCACTCCTCCTCGACAGCTTGTACCACCAACGAATACCAAGCAGGTATGGGCCTTGATTCCCTTTCTGCTATTAGGGTAGACCCTACTAAGGATGGAACATCCTTGATAGGCTGCGTAGAGGAAACCTCCGATGGCCATTAATGGTGTGAGGACAAAGGTATCCACCCATCACTGATGAATGGTAAATGATTTGGAGTCACCACCTAGATTAAGGTTTATGACCTATAAAAATGTAGTCTCATTGTAAGATAAGACTTCTATTGACTCAGTTGACCCAATTTATTGGCTTTGATTTATCAGAGAATGGATAAGCCTTCAAGGTACAGTTTAGGAAGGTGTTAGGCACCCAAAGCTGTCCGATCCAAAAATTGGCCTCCTTTGTGATTCTACTTTCCTTAGACTCTATGGTTCTGACTGTTTATGGTCAATGGATGATAACTAAGGCTCATGGGGAATCCTATGCCAAGTTGCTAAAGTTCTTCTAACTTAGGTTTAGTCAAATATGTTTTGAAAATAAATAAACAAGCAAAGTAATATACAGTGCACTGAACTAAAGATGGTTCGATGATGGACTGAATTTGAGACGTTTAAAATATCTCAAATTGCCTACATATTCTAATCCTACAAATTAATTCCATAACATAGTTCGAATGAAATGTGATTAAGGTTTATGGATATGATTTATGCTTAAGCTTCATTAGATTCAATTATTCAAGTTAAAATTTATGCTTGATGATGATTGAGATTGAATCTAAAGATAGCCTAATGTGGATCGAAGTGAATATGGATATGGATATGGATATGGATATGGAGGACCTAAGGATACTATGATGTGGTACCATACTTGGAGAGATCTTCCAAGTTATCTATGTATTTCAAAGGTCCTGAAAATCAGGTACAACGTAATTCATTGTTTTTGGGTTGATACTCTTAAGGAGCAAAGAGGGATAAATACTCTCAAGGAGCAATGGGTTGATAGATAGATACTCTCAAGAAACAAAGGGGTAAATACTCTCAAGGAGCAAAGGATTTAATACTCTCAAGGAGCAAGGGCATTGACACTCTCAAGGAGCAAGGGGGTTTGGTATTCTCAAGGAGCAAGGGGTTTGATACTCTCAAGGAGGAAAGGGTTTGATACTTTCAAGGAGCAAAGGGTTTGATACTCTCAAGGAGCAAGGGGTTTGATACTCTCAAGGAGCAAGGATATGATACTCTTAAAGAGAAAAAAGGTTTAATACTCTCAAGGAGCAAGGGTTTGATACTCTTAAGGAGCAAGGATATGATACTCTCAAGGAGCAAGGGTTTGATACTCTCAAGGAGCAAAGGGTTTGATACTCTCAAGGAACAAGGGTATAATACTCTCAAGGAGCAATGTTATGATACTCTCAGGGAGGAAGGATTTTGATAATCTCAATGAGCAAGGATATGAGTCCTTGTTTGAAAATCTCTCTAAATTGCCTAAGTATCTTAGGGTGCTACCCTGAGAATCAGGATCCGCATAGTTCGGAAGCGGACTCATTCATTCATGTATTCTTTCAAGACCAAAGTGTAGAACCCTGTTTGGGAATTTCACCAAACTGCCTACGTATCTTAGGGTGCTGCCCTAAGAATCAAGATCCACGTAGTTCGAAATATGAATTCATTCATTCATGTATTCTTTCAAGACCAAAGTGTGGAACCTAAATGCTCAATGGCTGGATTTACATCACACCTAACTAGTTCTCTATACCTTAGGGGAGATGAGCTGAGGGGTAGGGATTGTCCTAAAGCTACCCTTGACCTAAAATCCTAAATTGGCATGTGTTGGGCTAGGTTTCATGATTCTTCATTAAGATTTTTTTTATCAATTTCTATTGTTACCCTTCCCATGAATGTGGGTGCCTACATGCACGTCTCCATACCTAATATATCTGCTAGGTGTACAAGCATGGTAGTCCGACTAGGGTATAACATAAATTAAGTTATTGCCAATCATATGAAAAATATTTAAACAGGGCATATAGCAATATTTATCATCTCAGATATAACAAGAAAGCATGTGAATCAATATGGCAAGAAGCATTTAAACAAGCATGTGAGCATCAAGATAGAGCAGACAAATAAAATGGCATCTCATGTATTATTTTCAATCAAATTATGTCCCAATGTGTATCAGATGGGATTCTCTAGATTTATGGTTGAGGTCTAATGTGATTCTCTTAATGTCTCAAGATCAAATCCTCGATCAATGGATTGGACTCAACTTATCTCTTTGATAATGTATCAAGATTAAATCCTTGATCAATGGTTTGGGCTCAATTTATCTCTTCAATAATGTATCATTAAGGTCAATGACTCACATTTCATCAAGACAATCAAGATCAACGGCTCAGAACTCACATCAAGATATAATCATAATCAGACTAAGATCCAATGGTTCAAATTCTTTTAAATCACTTCATCATGATCAGATTAGGAAATCAATGGCTCAGATAAGTCCTAATGTCAATCTAATTGTTCAAATTCTTATAAATCACATATCATGACAATCTGAAGGTTCAAATTTATTTAAATCACCCATGATCAAGATCCAACAGTTCATATTGCTCATAATGATAATTTAACCGTTCGGATTCCTTTAAATCATTCATAATCAAGATCCAAAGGTTCAAATTCCTTTAAGATGCTCATGATCAAGATTTAATGGTTTAAATTCAAGCATCATCACATCTAAAATCAATGGTTCAGATTTGATCATTAAAACATCCAAGATCAATGGCCAAAATTAAATCAATTAAAATTTCAAAATCAATGGTCAATATTAAATCACTTAAAATTCCAAGATCAATGGCCATAATTTTCATCAAAGTTTCATAATCAATGGGTATGATCAATTCAGATCATGTGGTCGGATCAATTATATTGCAATTTCAAGATATAACCGAATCAATCATCACATAAAATTTCAAGTATCCGATGGGATCAATTTTATAACAATTTCAGTATGTTTTGATCAATTTCATAACATGATAAAATTATCACACACCAATCACATTAAATTTGAGATCATGATCCATGCTTCATTCACATTAAATTTTAAATCATGGTCGGATTACTAGGGGCAGATTGCATGACACATTCAAGGGTTTAGATCATCATATCAAGGGTTCAGATCATCATATCAATCATCACAATAAATATATAACCAGCTTCGGATTCCAGATCAATGGCTGATGGTGCATCGGGTTCAGTAGGGCAAGGGAAATAGAATCGGGTTTAGAGTGGAAGATATTATTGGATTTTGTGCAGGTATAGGATCGAATGGTGTTGCATGTATAAGGTGAAGGGGATTTACAGGTGGATGTGAGTGTGGCTGGACTGGTTATGAAGATGAAGTCAAGTTGTATTTGGTGATGGTTGAGTGCAGGTTTTCAAGTGGATTAATGATGGCTACAGATGGGTGGCTGGCTAGTATGGTAGTCGGACAGAGGTGATCTAGGGAATAATAGCAGGCTTGAGGGATGATGGGGGTATGTGATATGGTGCTCTGTGGCTGGGTTAATGAGATGTTACAGTAGGTCGACACATGGCTAAGGTGGTGGCTGGGTAATTGCTGTAAGGTGAATCGATTTAGGTGGGGGATTGGATTCGGTGGAGCAGGAGTTCGACGAAAGAGTGATGGTTAGCAATAACCGGTGGTGAGGGAGATAGAAGGAGAAGATTGACGGAGGTTTGATGGATTGATCGGTGCTTCTTGGGGTTGATTCAGGTTATAGCAAGTGAAGATAAATAGGTTAGTAATGTAATCCCTTACCTCTCTCTGCTGCTGCTTCTTCTTTAATTTTATTCTTCTCCCCTTAGCTCTACAGATCTCTTATTCTCTCTTCTTTCGTTTAAGCTTTCTCTCTGTCCTTCCTCCTCTGGCTTGATCTGCTTCTCTCAGGTCTCTCCCCTTTTCTCAACTCTCCGATTTTTCTTTAATCTCTCCCCTGCTTCTTCTTCTTCTTCTTTATCTTTTCCTTTTTTCTTTTCTTAATCTTTTCTCTTAATCTACTTCTCTCCTCTCTCTCCAGCTCAATCTTAGATTTTCTCTCTACTTCTGGTTTTTTTCCTTTGAAAGCCATAGCCCTCCCTTTCGGTTCAAGTTCTCTCTCTATTCTCTTCTTTCTTCCCACTGACTTTTCCTTATTTCTTCTCTCTCCAGCTTGTCTATCTCTAGATCGCCCTCTCTGGTTCTGCCACTTTTTCTCTCTAATCCCCCCCAGCTCTCTCCAATCTCTCCTTTTTCTCCCCTTCTTTCTTCTTTCGATCCTTTTCTCTTCTCTCTCGGATCTCTGACTCTTTAATTCTTTCCATATTCATGTTCCTTTATTTTTTTTTTCATCTTTCCATGAGAATCTCCTACCCCGGATTCCCTTTCTTCTCATCTTTCTATATTCTGTCCAGCTTTCTTCTCTTTCCTTGTAATTTTTAGATCGGATTGAATCCTCTCTATCTTATTTCACTCTCTCGGATTCTCTTTCCCTTTGAGACTCCTTTCCATTTCTTTCCATAGAATCGGCCAACTTTCCTTTTCTTTCTTTCTTCGGTTCATTCCAAGTTTGCCGATTCTCTATTGGTCTCCCTCCATTTATATGTAGCCCTACATATCATATATGTATAAATAATAATAATAATAATGTTATAATAATATAACATATATGTTAACAATATATATATATATATATATATATATATATATGCATGCCAATCATATATATGCTTAAACCAACATGCACTTGGGTAAACCGGTTCGATCTGGATTGACAAGGATTGATTGGGTTGGGCCAAGACTAGCTTTTCTCTCTTTATCATTTCATGGGTCATTGCGACTTGCAGCTTCGCATGGGATCCTTTGACGACCTCTGCTCCAAATTCTTCATGTCCACGTTGTAAAGCACCAAAAATAGAATATATTGAGATTTAAATCACCTGATTTGGACATCAGATAGTAAAATTATGAAGAATCAAAATTTAAATAATTAAATTTATGATAATTTGCATGCAGGCCCTTGGATAATTATTATTATTTCCAGAAAATACCCTTATTCATATTTTTGGACGAAGATCGCCATATCTTCTTCTTTTGGATATGAATTGAGCGATTCTAGTCTCATTTCAAAGGTATTTCCAAGACATACGCATCTATGTAGGTTGCAGCCCATGATCTTGTTGTGGGGCCTACCAAAACCATCTCCAAGTAGCAGTCAAAATCCAAACCTTGCATTGGGATCCACCAACCTGCCATATGGTTTCACTTAGGCTTCTGCACACTAGGGATCATCTCAGTTATTCTCAACACACTATAGAGAGCATGCCGGAACTAATCGACTGTCACTTCTAAGATAGTTTCACTCGCCTCCCCTGTATTTTTTAAACTTTCTCTTACCTCTCCCACTTTGCTGTCTATACTTCGATAAGACTTTGTTCAGCTAGGGATGGCAAAAATGGGGTGCTTACAGATACCCCTCTTTAGTCAAGATTGTATCAATTAAGGGTAAAGATAAGATAATCGTATTTTTGCCTCTCATAATAGAGAGACGAAAATTCAAAGAGGTAAGATTATCAAACCAAACCACTCAACATTTATGTATATACCATGGCAAACAGAAACTAGCAAAATAATTCACACAAACCAATAAAAAATAATGACAGTCAGTATGTATACTCCAAATGAAATTGGGGAGGACAAATAGAAATTGAAATGGTTCTTATAGGCCAATATGATTGAGATGAGGTTAAAAATAAATTATGAACATTGACAGCTCCTTGGGACTGAGACTAGAGCATTGACATCTCATTGAAACCGAATTATGAGATTCAAATTTAAACATTGAAAGCCTTTTGTGATTGAACTCAAAAATTTAAGATGTAGACACTAAAGCTTATTGGGACCGACCTTCGAGATTACTCCAAACTGTCTATGTATCCTGGGATGCATCTTTCCCAAGAATCAGGTCACCGCGTAGTTCGACTGAAGCGTACCACCGTGTGCGAATGGAACGAAATAAAAAACCTAAGGAAAGAACTTAGTATAAACACGGGTGTGAAACTCCACACGTAATGAGACCTAGGAGAATAAGAATCATAGCCAGACAACGGGACATTAATCAGAGATTCAGACTGACGACACAATCAGAGAGTCTCTAGATTCATGTTCGGCTGGATAATACGTGTAGCCTGACAGAGCAACAACCCAAGGACACCTCTCGGGAGTCATCTGGTCGATGGTCCGATCACATGTCTGTTGCAACCAAAGCTATAGTCGGACCATTCTTGAAAGGTCTCTAGGAGTGTCCAATCTCATGTTCAGTCGCATGTCTATTGCAACTAGAGTTGCGGCCAAACAACCATAGAGAGGCCCAGTTTGGGTTCAGATGAGGGACCAGCCATAGAAGGCAGCAGAAGTCCCCACAGCTGGACAAACCCAATAAAGGGTGAATGAACTCAGAACTTAACTCTAAGCTATCCATCCTCACTGCTTGAACAAAGGCGATGCCTAGGAATGTAAAGTGATGGTAGAACCCGTCAAAGACAAGTCTAATAACTAGACTTTCAACTATAGGTAACAACATGAGCGTGCGAGAGAAAGCCTCTGATATTGAGAGGGTGAGCAGATCTTACCTATCAGGTGAGAGGTAGATTCTGACTTTATTTTACAAAGTGTTTCTAATGAACCCTGCATGTCTATATTGCATCTTGAATGATGACAAGCTCTCCAATAACTATAATAACTACTCATGCATTTGCATATTTATTATGATGATGTTGATTGGATACATGATGTCTGGTTATGAAATGTGGCACCACGTGACCGAGTAAAGGAGATTGTGGGTACCATGTGGCCACTACTTTGTATCTCTAATATCTTGGCATGCAGACATCATCCAGGGGGAGGATCAAATAGAACCCTGTTGGGGTACGGATTTAGTAGCGTTATTAACATGGTAGGATTGATTAGTGACAAGTCCCCATGCATAGCAACCCTAACCAATAGGGGGTTAGGTACAAGTGTAGGTTCGTGGATGAGGGGAGCCAGGAGATGGTTAGGAACGACATCATCATGGTTCAGCCATATCCCCTGAGGGAACCTACTTGGTTAGGAGGTGCTAGGTGCAATGTTGTAAACGGATAAGTGCTTGCTCCTTCCTCGCGTATGGGAGTTTCTACCCTTTATGGTGTGGTGATTCTCTACTTTGATACATTGCATAATTACCAAATCCTTGAATGTCATATCTCATGCATTTGGCTTGCTTTCTTATTCTATTCTCTCACTGTGCTCGTGTTGGTGAGCTTACCCTACATACATTACTCTTTTTAGATATTGGTGTAGGTAATACAATTGCTAATTTTGAAGAGTCACCAGTAATCGCTGGCCTCACTCATTTAGATGGGACGGTGACAGAGGAGAACTCCCATGGCAGCACGTGTGAGTGCAACACCAACACATGCGTCTTCATGTAGACGTAGGTGTCTAATTAGTTTTTTTTCTTCCTTTATGAGACTACTAGTGGCTATGGGCCTAGGATTTGATACTATTATTGGATTTATGGCTTGTTGTTATTTAAATATGTTTTGATGAAATGATGTAAACACATTTATTTATTATTTATCATTAGAACTCAGTTTGTTTATTATAATGCTTTCGCTACTCTTATTATTTTCGATTACGGTTTTCCATGTGTTGGATATTTTGTGGTCTAGTGTTGAGTGTTGATGTACATAGCTTTGGACTGGTTCTTTGAGTTAGACCGGGTTGCTTACAAGCAATCCAATCACACCTCTGAGATATCAGAAAAGGGGTGTGACAACGTTGGTATCAGAACAGTCAAGCTCTATCATATCACACTAGACAATCTTACCATGAAAAACATATGTGTCAGACAAACAAAAGAAGAGGTAAAAATCGAAAACGTAATACAAACCAAACAATAATCGAAAAAGTAGAACATTACCTTAGATAATGTGAAATTAAACAACAAGCATAATATACCACAAGAAAGAATGAGAACTTTATACTAATTTATACTAATTATGAATTTAAGTATAAAAATGGATACAGTTTACAGGTCAAATAGTTACCTTAGAGTACTGAAAATAAAGCTAAAGAAATGTGTACATGTAAATAAAAAGAAAGTAGGCTATCTATTGTTGTTGCTGCTGAGTCCCACAGTGCTCTGCAGTGACTCCTAGCTGAGAAGAAGAGGGACCCCATGTCCTCTGATATGTCTACAGCCTGATAGCGGTAGCCTCTCCATGCTCCTCTTGTGGCATGAGCCTAGCCTGAATTAACACTGCCCTCTAAGCACTCAACTCATGCCAAAGTGCACGAGACATCGTAGCAAAGGAGGTCTGAGCCTGCTGGAGTAATCTAACTCTGTCCTCCACTGTTCAGACATGTCGGCGGTGCTCCTTACAAAAATCCTGCACCAATGTGCGAACCCCCACCAGCTCCTCTAGAATGAGCTCTGGTGCCGTCGGGGCAAGTGTATGATGTCTCACCCCAAAACCTTAGTATTTTGGTATGACCATGGTTTTCTCGTTGTATAAGTACTATCATACCAAGATCCATTCACAGTCATAGCATAACATAACTCTTCCGTTAATCATAGTACAAATTACGATAAATTCAAAGCACAAATCAAATAATAGCTGAATCAAATACTAAGAACCCTCAAACCAAGTCTAATTGTATTGCATTTAATAAATGTTTATCATCTTCCAACCAAGACATAAATAACATAATACCAAGTATTGAGTAATAAAATAAAAACTCACAGGTCAAACAATGCCCAAAACGAATAAATAAACAAAATTATATTTTTATCTTAAGTAAAATACTATTAATATAATATTATCTCTCAAACAGAGAAGTCTTCTACTCTTTAGCACTATTCTATTGTCTTCTAACCATAAAGACAATCATCATATTCACATGAAGAGTCAAGTGAATCTTCTTGAGGTTCTTCATCTTCAATCATATCATTTTCAGCTAAGTTATTTACAAAACATTCTAAAAAAAATATGTACATACAAGGGTGAGAAAACCATAGGCTCAGTGAGAAATTAGCACACTCATGCACATAATGTATGATAAGTTTTTAAGGTCCAAATGGTCTGTGAATAAGCATGCGCAAGTCACGTCACACCTAAATCTTGGTAATGAATTTGCAAGCACAGGTGAAGCGAATGCAACACACTTGGCTCCTCACCTCATGTGATACATTACCCAAAGAATGAAGAATACAACCTAAGTATACCAACTAGCATTGTACCAGCATTCCCCCATCATAGGTTTCATCCTGGCATCCTCTTCTACTCCTCAACCACTTCATTGGGTACTCACTGCCCAATCCATGATGGGTAAGCACATAGAACAGACTCATCCCTAGCTCTCACTTGAGACACGAAAGGCTGGCGCCCAATCCTGTCTGTTTCCTTGCTCCAGCTATGAAAGGGGGTACCTAAAGTTGGTCCATAATAAGCCTATGCCAATACCTAAATCCTATTGGCAAGGGTTATATCTATCATGGGATATTGAAACCTAAACTAAGAAATATTACTAATGCAGGTACCGTATCCTAGCTTAATAGACCAAAATAAACCGTCATATTTCAGCTATCAAAATCCACTAAGAAACAAGCGAATGGTAAATAATCATGTTATCAAACATTCACATGTTATCAAACATTCCATAATCAATCAATCCAATATAGAGTTATAATACGCAAATGCATGAACAGATATCACAAGTATTGGATGACATGTTATCATATAGTAATCCAAACGAGTGGCAAATACATAAGCATAGAAACAAAAAAAAAATGAAACATGTACTAATCCCTTACCTGAATCTGGTGAGCTAATCTTTCACTCTGTTGTAAACAGAGTTCCTTTCCTTGTTTTCTTACGTCAGCTTACCTATTATAATTAAGGTATGAATGTTACTTATGATTGTTTATTGTCACTTCATTTAGGTCTAGGGTATCCTCATTAGTCTTAGGAAGATGTCCTAGAGTCATTTGGTTAAGTCTCAAAGTCCATGGTCGAAAATACAACCAAAGGCTTGCTGTAATAAGGTGGTCGATCAGCTCTATTTTGTCAACCGCCTAGGTAATTTTAGCATATACGGGTTCCTGAGGCTTGCACCTCTGTAGGGTCACTTTTATAGATGTTTTATAATGGGTTTAAGTCATTGGTTAGGATAGAATCCTATTTCCATGGGTTATATGCATGTATGGTTCATGACATTAAATGTCATCTTTGCAACCACACGTGCTTACACACTTGGGAGCACATTCTTATCAAACCAATCATTCAACATGTTCATTATGTCATTCTTGAGGTGTGGGATGTTTAACATAGTCCAAATAAGCAATTGGGATGAAAAATACAAAAGATACACCTCGCTGGAGACCAGGTGGTCGATCAACTTAGTTTGGCCGACCACCTTAGTCGACCGCCTAGTGTCAGGGAGCTCGAACTGAACTTCATTCATTCTATTCTCCAAGCCATGGGGTCAAGGGCTATCCCAAAGGATTTCTATGTATCTGTACAACATTAATGGACATATTTAATCATAATTGAATGTTATACATCATCCTAGTCCTATAAATTACTTGTATCGGTTTATCCATCATAAGAATTCTTGATAAATTTTACCTGATATTCTGGTGGGTCTTTTGGAATCTTGTTCCAACATGATCAGAGGTTGGATTTTATCACTTGAAATCATTAAGGTTCAATCTAAATACAGTAGGATTAGTTTTTAGGCTTACCTCAATGCTTATGCTATAGCTGTTGTAGAGAGAAGCTTGAAGGAAGACCTTTAATGGTTATTCTTCATCCTCTTCTTCCTTCAACTTGCTCCAATTCCCTCTCTCTCTCTCTCTCTCTCTCTCTCTCTCTCTCTCTCTCTCTCTCTTTTTCTCTCTCAAAATTTGTCAAAGGTTCTAATGTTCTTAATTAGGGTTCTTAGAGAGTTTTTATTAAAGAGTTTATGCAAGAGTTAGAGTTGCACTATAATTCTTCTCTTGAGAGTCCTATTCCTAGTATAAGTGTAATGAAGGAGCCTTGAAGGTTGTTAATTGACATTCCAACATAATCAAAAGTAGGTCCCACATAATTTGGGACGATCATGGGTGGCTAGGAACCAGTTGGAACCAAGCCCAACTAAATTAGACTCGAATTGGCCAAATTCTGTGTTCATGCAGTTGATCGAACAGGGACGGTCGATCAACTCAATTTGGTTGACCACCTTGGTCGACCGCCTACTCTAAATTGATTTAGAATGACCAAGTCTTGGTTGGTTCAACTAATTCATTCAATACAGAGCTTCTACACTAATAGAAAGAAGGTTTTAACTCTTACCTAGAGACCCATGCACTCTATTGATGACACAGATGCTAGGCTAGTGTCAGCAGGGGAACCTATTATGTGAGAAAAATTCAAATTAGCCCGTATTTTTGCGTATGGGTTTCACATATGAAGCATAACCCCAGCTCCAAGTGTAGGGGGCATCTCCTTATCAGCTTTTACGGGCTCTTCGTGTCCACCCTCAGGGCTGCACCCTCAGTAGCCACCACTACCGATGGAGCAACTAACCGACCAGGCGAGGTCTAGGCCTTCAACTCATCATTACTAATCACCTCATTATGGAGGTGCATCTTACTGATGGTGGCCCAACTAAAGCCCACGACCGTAGTCTCATCCACTGCCTTATCAGGAGAAACATCGATATCTAGCCTCATAAAAAGGTGAGTTAGTAGCTTACTGTAGATCAAGTTAGCCACCCACATAGACTTAGTAGCTAATATCATCACCCTCATAAGAATCTAAGGAAGACAGACAGGGTACCAAGTCAGTATGAAATAAGTAAAATAGTGGCAAAAATTTGATACCTTGTTGTAGTGGCCTCCCTGAGGAAGTATGTTGTACTGCAAGATGTGGCAGCACAACCATGGAACCGGCCGGTAATAGGACACCTGGTGCATCGAGACCGAAGTCAGCATCATGCTCTACATCACTTGACGAAAACCTTCATCATTGAAGTCCTTCTACTTGGGGCCACAATACACTATCTCCCCTACAATGGAGATACCCAAAAGACCCACCAACTGCTCGATGTGGAGCAAAAAGTCCATAACTTTTACCTTGCTAGAGATGCATAAGTCCCTAGCCTGATCATAGTCACCTATACCTCCCTCGTCCTGGAGGTTATAGTAGCCCCGAACCAAATCGGGATGGGTAACGATGGCGTACTATAGGAGGTGGCTCGCACATCGAATCAATCTAACTTCTTAAATACTATGAAATGGTGGGACTCTACTTGTCTCCGCTCATAGAAGTAGTAGTTGGCCTAGGCCTTGGCCAAACAGAACCAAGAGTCATTAAAGGGTGGGGGAATAGGGTCTTGGTTCCACCTACAATTGGGTTCTTATCGGGGAGCCATAACACATGTAAACAAAAACAAAACAGAACCTGGGTATCCCAAACAGTCAAGATAAAAATGTTAAAGCATTGGGTAACTAAGGAAGGTAAAGACAAAGGGCGAATTCAAAGCAATGCAAAAAGGGGGGGTCAAAACCCCATACCATTGGGTAGATTTTAGAAAATTCAATAATAAATTGGGCCAAAATCGTAGTTTTGCATAACGGTTCATGGGAAATTTCCCCTACAATGATTGAAAGGATACAAAAATCATGGAAAACATATGAGCAATAGAAAGAAAGTATTTCCATAGCAAGAATCATTCACAATATCAAATTTTACCATGAAACCATAAAAATTCAATTTTTGGTAAACCTTAAGGTAAATTTTCAAAATTCCTTGGTAAAACCAAGAAAATCTAATCCCATTGGTTAACACTTTCAAGGAAGATAGGGAAATAATAAAGAAGCATAATGTACAAGGAATAATGCCATTTCAATGGTAGAGAAAATATAATCCCATTGGTTAACACTTTCAAAACTCAGGGTTTCCCCATGGTAAAATGATAAGAAAAGAGAAAAAAAATGAGAGGAGGCTTACGTGTGATCGATTGGGAAGTGAATAGGATGTGAAAGGATCCTCAAACCAAGCTCCGGTGGCAAAGCTGGCACTCTGGTTGTGGGGAGAACTCATAGGTGTACGAAGAAGAAGATGTGAGGTTAAAAAATATGAACCCCACAAGCCTTTAAAAAGGACGAAATTATTCTATCCGGTTACCAAATTCAAGTCAAGCTATAGTCGGAGCTGTAAGACCTGTGCCCAAACCCCATTACGATCTGACCATTTTGGAGCATGTGTCGGGTCTTCCTATGTACAAACATATCATATCGACATGTCCAAAGATGAAGGCATAATTATGTGGTGACACAGGGCTACTACCTTGACCTTCTCCTGTCACTAGAGTGAGAAGAAATGCACTAGGAGAAGTCTTGGACCCAGCCCATACAAACCCCAAGAGTCTGGCATGCACAAACCTCAGCTGGCCAGCCGAACAGGAGGTCTGGCTCGTGACCAAGGAAGTGCGGTCAAACACATGCCGTTAGGTCCAACCACACCCCCTGTACACTAAACTGGATTTGGAGACCGACTGAAGTAGGACCCATAGTTCGTAATCTTACTTTTTCCCTCCATGAATGACTGTTTTTGGACGCTATTCTTGGTAAGCCATCTTGATTGAACCAATAATGGAAGGAAGGGAGGGAAATCATCTCCTTTCCATCCTTGGGATTTTATGCTTACCAATTTGGAAGAAAGGAGATTTCTATTCTCTTTATTCCCTCAATCAAACCATCAAACCATAGAAGAGATTGAAAGAAGTTTATGATGCACGACTAAAAAGAGAAGAAGAAGAGAAGAAGAAAGGAGAAAAAGAAAAGAACAAGAGAGAAGCTCTTCTTTCATTTCTGCCCAGCAAGAGAAAACATAGGGGAGAAAGAGAAGAAAAGTAAGAGGAAGAAAAAAGAGGGAACACGTACCTCTGGATCATCAATCTTGTTGCTGGAGAGTCAAACCTACTATATGTACTCTCTCCATTTGAGATCTAAATCGTTTAATGGAAATCATGGAATATAAGGGGATGAGTTAGTAAATTACTGTAGCGTAAAGCATGGAACCAATGGATTAAGGAGAAGGTCTATAATTCTTGAAAGACCAAGAATGTATGAAGGAATCACCATCCATGGCGGAGCCGTGGGCTGTACACCATCGTTCGTAGATTTGAATGTTAAACGATAGTGCACATAGTTTAACTGGTGGATAAAATAAATCAATGGATGTTGAAAACCGTAGAAGGAATTTTAGGGATCCTGAGTTGACCCTTGGAGACTTAGATCATGGATCTAAGATGGGATCTAAAGGTTTCAAAATCGGATTAGGAGTACTAAACCAGATATAATTTCTCGACAACTTGTCAAATCAAAACAATGTTTATAGCTTATTGTAGAAATTTAGTTTAGAGCTCAAGCTCCATAACCTAGACAAGAAAAATATGAGAATCAAGTCGAAAGAGTTTGGAGTCCATTGGACCTCATTCTAACGTGCGGTGGATGAGACAAGTAGCACGACCTCGTTGTCATGACATGCGGGCGCACACTAGCCGCACATCATTTCGACACTGGATCTCAGCTAAACTTGGCAAGTGACTCTCTATTAATTAATTAGAATTTATTGTGGGCTTAGAACCCAAAAACAGTATGCCTAGGGTAAGAATTCCCCTGGTACTTCGTATCAGACAGATGTAGGGACTGGTTTACACCTTAAATAAATCAATCTCAGACCACTCTTGCAAGTCAAGACCCTAGAACAACCTAACATGAGCTAGGCAACCGTACTGGGGTGTCGGCATTGTCAAAGCGACCACATTTTGACATGCAATTGATGGCATGTGCCGCACGCCTGGTGGTTGATAACCGTGCGGTCGACCATGTGCCGCATACTTATTTGACCTCTCTTGTTGACCATCTTTGTCAGTAGCTTTTTAAAATTTTTAGAAGCATGTCTATAGGCTCAGATCTTAGAAATCGAATGTCAATGAGCATGAATTATGTTGGTTTAATTAGAAGACTTATAAATTAATTAAGTACCTTGCTGTTCTTTATTTTAAAGAACAAGAAGCACTTGGACAGTAGGTATGGAAACCTTAAGGGGTAGTAACCAAACCCCTGTATGACGCTAGAACCCCTGACTTCATGATAAGAAGTCCTTCTTAGTATTAAGACCTTAAGAAGAAAATCCTAACTAGTAGGAGTGTTGTCTTATGGAGAATTGATGTTTATAGCACTTGTGTAAGACCCACACTTCACTAACTTGTTCTAACCGTGTCATGGCAGGTCTTTCCATCATTCTTGGACCAAGTGGACCGAGCGTGTGAAGATAGATTACAAACCAGGTATGAGAATCGAGTTAAAAACACTAAAAACATACCTAAGGTCACATACCTGGGTAGGTATGGTCGACCATAAGGAAAGAAACAAAAATCTCAAATCCAAAACCCCACAGTCGATGATTTTGACCCTACGATCGACAGTTTATGCGATCGTATGATCGACCGTGAGACCCCAGATCAGACTTCGAGTTTTGAAAACTTTCTTACATTAAGGGATTGCTTTCCTAATTGAAAGAGCACTCTATATGGAGAGTTTTTCTCTATATAAAGGACGTCCCTCAGCCCTTTTTCACTCTTTTAGAACATTAGTACACCCTAGAGGAAGATAAGGAAGAGAAGGAGAAGAAGGAAAAGCTAAGGAAAGGAATTTGTGAGAAGAGATTGACTCTCTATCACAGGAAAAGGTATGAGACAAATCTCTAAAGATGTTAATTCTATGGACTAAGGATTCTATGGAGGATTGGGAATGTCAACCTATTATGATCCATGTGATTTCCTTGAGAAAATCCCAAGGAGAACCATGAGGAGTGAATTTGATGATTATGGTTGATAAGAAACTATTAATGAGGATCATAGGATGACCTTAGAATAAACCCCATTGAAGAACAGAAGAATTGACCCAGGAATAACTCGAATTACACGTAAATAGTGACAAAAAATCTCAAGGTTGCAACTACGGTCAACCATAGCATGACCAGCTTGGCCAGAGGATCGACCATAGGCATTCGGGAAGATTTCAGAAACCCATATGGTCGCAGCTACAGTTGCACCATATGCGACCGTAGGGTAACGACCATAGGCAGTAAGGTCGATACAGTATGAGACCATAGGACCAATTAGACACCTATCAGTACTCTGTTTCAATTTTTGACTCCTGTAATATGTCACATATGAACCCTAACTTAAATTCATATAACTTTTAGGTTGTTAAATCAATTCAAAAAGAATTTCAAGGCTTGGAAGGAGATCGAGTATTGCTAACAGGTGAGGGAACAAGACCTAAACTAATTGGATAATAACAAACTATTTTTTTTATTGAGTCCAATGCCATGATTGATTATATGTTTGTATGTTTGTAATGTGTATTTCACATGTCATCCAATATTCCTGTTATTACTGCTCATGCATAATTAATTCTGTTCATTTATAACATGATGATGATGATGACGATGATGCTAGGAATATGCATGTGAATGTATGTGTGTGTTGGTGTATTGGATGTGAATGGAGCATCAGGGGGAGGACGTGGCGTAGTGGTCTTTGATCTCGTCACTAGAATCTAGCTCTATCTCTACTCAAGTCTTGCCCATTAACATTGTCGTATTGCCATTACCTTAGCAGAACTATTACGTCGTAGGGCATTAGGGGAGGTGGTCTCGGACCGTGTGGTCTCTGACTCTGTCAGGGGGCTCTATCTCTATGGACGTATTGAGGGATGTTGGGGTGAGGCCTTGGATACACTATTTGGCATTAGGATTAGTTAGTTGCGAGCCCAGTTTGCAAGCCCTCGCCAATAGGGGATTACGTGTTGGTATAGGTAGGGCATCAGGGGAAGTGTTGGTGGTGTTTGATCCGAACACTTTTGCTCTATCTCTATTCCATGGTGGGTGTATGTGGGACGACAATGGTGTTTGATCCATTGGACGGATTCACACACTCGTGTATAGAGGTGCGGCGGTTACCAAACCTTTCTATAGCATATTGCAAACTTAAAAACTAGACCAAAGATATGAATTGAATGCATGCATATGTTTATTGTATTGTTTTGTTTGCTCACTGAGCGGTGATGTGTACTCACCCTTTTGACGTCAAATATTTTTAGTTGATGATGCAGGTCCTACCGTTGAAGAATATATGAATGCACCGATGTATGGACACGTTGCTGCGATAGACGTAGAAGCTGAGGAAGATGTACATGATTCATCATGCAAGTGCAACCAATGTATTTTTGCTTAAATTTACTTATAATTTGAACATCAGATATGTAATTGATTATTTATTTTTATGTCTTGTGGTTTGGAGATAATTGGATTAAATACTTATTTATCACTGTTCCAAGCCGGGAGCAGTTGATCCGTATACGTATACTTCAGAATGGAAACTAAAACTTAATAAATAGATTGATTTCAGATATGTCGGGCCTGCATTGCCTGTTGATCAATCAAATGATCGGCCGTCGCCCAGAGCAACATTAATGCTATTGACTGGAGGAAGATCTATGCTGAGAATCCCCTCAAGTTAAAATTGCTTAAATTAAAGTAGAATAAGAATTAGACTCTCAATTCATTATTTGTAAGTCTTTCGCTTATTTGTTTATTACCTCTGATTATTAATGTGGAATGTGTGTGTGGTTTGATATGGTGGGTATGACCTATACGAGATCCTGGGTGAACCATTGATTTATTGGCGGTTCATCACACCATTCTGGTTAGACCAAAATTTGGGTGTGACAACTTAGTATCAAAGCATCTCAGGTTCCACCCATTGACCTAACTACTTCCACATGAGTCATGAACTGAGTTAGGATAAAATTAAAAGTTGTAATAAGAATACACTATAAACACCTGTGTTGTATGAGACATAAACTAAGAAAGAGAATAATGCACTGGGAAACCAATTATATATATATATATATATATATATATATATCCAAATGGGAGTAAGACAAGACACATCCGAATCAGATACGGTCCACAAATCCAGACAGTTACTCTATAAAATAAAAATATATATATATAAAAATGACAATCATTGAGCTGGAGGTGCTGGAGGAGGAGGTGCCTCATGATCTCTATCATAGTCCTCAGCATATACTCTCGCGAGCCAGGCCACCTGAGTCTGAGTCGCTCAGAGATTAGCTGTTAGATCCACTACCCGCTGGTCTGTAGAGTGCTGGGCATCTAGAAGCTTTTCTACTCTCCAATCAGTCACGCACTGAGCCTCCTAAATCTCACGTAATAGCCCCATCATGTCATCTGGTGGTGGGCATGAAGGGCCAACTGAATGAGAAGCCCGAGAAGGGCTAGCTTTAGTAGAATGTTGTGGTGATGGAGGAGGGATGGCATCCACATCCATGTACATCCGATCATCATCCTCCTCATCATCACCCTCGTGTGCCTCTGCTGCTACCTCTGCTGCTGCTGCTGTTGCCGCTTCTGCATTTGCTACCGCTACCCGAGTGAGAGGACTTCTCATAGCATTTCTCTTGTCATCACTGACCTGTATCTCTCTCATGCCCATCCTATTGATGGCCTCCCAATCAAGGTCAGCTGAGAAGGTGTCTTCAATGATCCTCTCATCCACTAGGTCCACTTGTAGAAGAGCGAGTAGGGTGGAGATCAACCGCCTATAGGGTAAGTTACCTCTCGAGTCAAGCAACGTAGCTCTGTGCATAGTCTAAATAATGATATATGGGAGGCAGACTGACTGCCTAGTACAGTTACAGTACAGCAGGTACTGTAAGACCCGTATGGAACTAACCGGTCTTACCACCTTGTACCAGGTCTACCTATCATGGTCGAGCCAAGTGGACCAAGTGCGTAAAGGAAATTGCAAGACCAGGTATGAAATTGACCCAAAAATAGTAAAATAGAGGGTAGGGTCGCATACTTACACAGGTAGGGTTGACCCCACCTCATTAGAGAGACAGACCCATGACTTTTAGTCCTAGGGTCGGATAACTGAAACCCTAGGGTCGACGGGATCTGCGACCCTAGCATCGACCCTAGGATCACCAACAGAAATCGTAAATAGGAAACTTTCCTAATTTCAAGGGGATTCTTTCCTAATCTCAATGGGACTTATTTTGGGAGGTTTTTCTCTATAAATAGGACGTCCCTTAGCCTCTTTCACTCCTTTTGAAACCTTAATTGAAAGTGAGAGAAAGAGAAGAGAAGGAGAAGAGAATGAGAGTTGGAGAAGAAAACTAAGGAGAAGAAATTCAGAGAAATCTCTGAATCTCAGCAAGCTTAAGGTATGATTACATTCTCCATAAATTATGTAAGACCCTAGAATAGTATATAAAGAGGATATAATCTAGGAGAAACCCAAATCGTCCATCCATGGGAAGATTTCAATGGAATCCATGGAGGGAATCATGGTAAACAAAGTAAGTGTTTAACCTAAAGTTTTAAGCCATAGAAACAAGCATAGAATGGACTATGGAAGTAAGTCAAAGGACCCAAACATGAAAGAAGAGACTGTAGAATGAAAGGTTGACTTAAACCACGTGCGATCGCACATAGGGTCGATTGGGAACCGACCCTACCAAACCACAAGATGGACCCCAAGCTCTTGGGAAGTCCAGGGAAGCTGCGGTCACACCTAGGGTCGATGGGACAACCGACCCTAGCATCGACCCTATACCCTGGGGTCGCAGAAACCTGCGACCCAACCTGCGACCCATCCTGCGACCCTAGCAATACAGCAAGCTTAAAATTGTCGGAATGAATTCTAATTAAAATCTATCGACTTGTTAGGTTTTCCTATTGATATAAAGGTGATTCTTAAAGCTTGAAAGAGGGTTTACACTAAAGCAAAGGTGAGGGAACAAGACCTAAACTAATTGGCTAATAATAAACTGTTTTATTTTATTGAGTCCAACACTGTGTATGATTCTATGCTTGTATGCGTGTAATGTGTATTTAAAATGTCATCTAATATTTTTATTATTACTGTTCATGCATATTTACTTCGTTGTTTATAATATGAGGATGATGATGATGATAGGAATAGGCATGTGAATGTTTGTGTTTGGTTAGTGTACTTGATGCTGGTAGGGGATGGTGCAGCTGGTACTTCAATGTCGTTTTCATTGGGTATATTTTATCATAGCTCTATTCAAGTCTTGTCCACTGACATCGTTGTATCGCCATTACCTTAGCAGAACTATTACGTCGTAGGGCATTAGGGGAGGTGGTCTCGGATCGTGTAGTCTTCGACTCTGCCGGGGGGCCTTAGCACTATCTCTATGGACGTATTGAGGGATGCTAGGGTGAGGCCTTGGATACACTGTTTGACATTAGGATTGATTAGTTGTGAGCCCAGTTTGCAAGCCCTCGCCAACAGGGGCTTACGTGTTGGTATGGGCAACCGGTACAGCAATGCCATTTTCATTGGGTGTATATTGTCCATGGTGGGTGCATGTGGGATGATAGTGCCGATATTCATTGGGCGGCTCCACACACTCGTGTATAGAGGTGAGGCGGCCTCCGAACCTTTCTATAGCACATTGCAAACTTATATACCAGACCACAGTTATGAATTGAATGCATGCATATGTTTGTTTAATTGTTTTGTTTGCTCACTAAGCCGTGATGTGTGCTCACCCTTTTCGAATTCGAATATTTTTAGTTGATGATGCAGGTACTACTATGGAAGATTACGTGAATGCTCCTGCATACGGGCACATTGCTGCAATGGATGTTGAAGATATAGTGGAGACGCATGACTCATCATGCGAGTGCAACTCATGCATTTTCGATTAGATTTTATTTGAACTATTAAGGAAATATAATTTCATACTTTATTTACTAATGTCTCGATTGATACAATATAATTGGATATTTTATTTATGATTATCACAGTTAGATTCTCAGTTCATTTAATATTAAGACTTCCGCTATTGTGTATTTATTCTGATTATGGTTATGGATGTGTATGATTTAAGTTAAAGGACACAGCCTATTAGAGATCCTGGTTGAACCGTTGGTTTATTAGCGGTTCATCACACCGTTCTGAATAGTGTGGAATTGGGGTGCGATAGGTACTGAGTTAGCTGTGAGACCATCTCATAGTGTCCACCCTGGGGAAGATTATGCTGGATAATCTTACAGTAGACCCGTGGCTCTACACGCAGGTTGACTGCTTTCATCCCCTACTAGCGGTCATCCTGAAGAATCTGGTTATCTATCTCTATATGCACCTGTGTAGATAGAAACTGTGGCTCCTTGGGTGCACAGTAAACCAACTGACCATCGTGGGAAATGCCTAAGAGATCAACCAACTCCTGACAGTTGAAAGAGATCGAAACCCCTTTCACCCACCTAGTGATCCGAAGCTCTCTACTCCTATCTAGGTCACCCTCTACCTATAGGTGACAGTAGAACTGTTTAACCAAGTCCGGACGAGTGCAAGCCTCGTACAAAATCACTGGAAGGTAGCGCATATCACCAAATGCCCTCCCCACACCAAACAAGGCTAAATGGGATAAGTTCACACACCGACCCCCTTCCACTTTCTTTCGATCAAACCAAGGATATCGCACCTCTACTTCAATGGACCTGAAGCTTCGTAGGTCATGAAGTCGAGGAACCTTAGTGCGAACCATGATAACTGCAAGAGAAGAAAATAAGAAAAACAAGTTAGATAAATTTGAAAATTTGACAGCATAACAACATAAAATGGGAAAAAGCCTCAATTTTCACCCAAACATTTGGGCAGGAGGACTTACATAGGTCCCAAACCATCCTGCAAGGCTCATACAATCGGAAATTTAAACTAGGTAGGTCGAATTTGAAGAAATTTTGACAATTGGGAAAAACCCCAAAATTTAGGTAAAAAATTAAAATTTTGGTCAAAAATTAAAATTTTCAAGTTTCTACTAAACTAACTGATGAAACTCAAATTTTCTTGAGGGCTTTCATCCATTGGGTGGCCAATAGCATTAACCCCCAATAAAAATCAAATTTTTACGATCAAAAAAATATTAATTTGAAGAAAACCCTATAAATGGAGCAAAACCTAGGTATGAAAGCTTAAAAAGGAGAAAGAATAGAGGAGATACCTTGAGCAATGGAGTGACGATTGTTGATCGATGGAAAAATCACCAAATTCGTATTGTCGACACTGTAGTAACTCACTGGTGGCGAGTTGAGTAGAGACCGTAGGAGGAAGAAGGAGAATGAGAGGGAAAAATCTCGAAAAACAGGTTTTAAAACCTGATCTTGAACCATACGGTTGCACAATTCGACCAAAACACGCGACCATATGATATCGATAAGTTTTCAAGATTTTGAAGGTCGCACCTATGGTCGCACAACATGTGACCGTAGGCCATCGACCTTATGACTGACTGTTGTCTGCATTTTGATTCTGTTTGAACTTTTGCCTATTAATCTTGTTTCTTTTCTCGCCTTCCATTGTGAGACTAACTCAATACCACTACTCTATTTTGTCTCACATGTACAGCCTTTCCAAGTACCATTCAACCAAGAGTTTAAATGGCTGGACGCAGAGTAAGTAGAAGGAGACAGAATGCAAACCCATCTCCACCACCTATGGAAACCAATGACAATGAAGGTCAGCAAGGACAGAAAGGAAATATTGGAGCTCAAAATGCTACACCTCAGAATGTTCACACCCAAGCCAACCCAACCAACTTACCTGCACCACCTACGGATTTGGCTATTGCGGTGATGAATTTGGCACAACAAATGCAGCATATACAGCAAATGCAAGCCAACATGCAAGCTGCTATGGGAATTGCTTTTCCAACTGCAAACACAACATCTCTACCTGTAGGATAAGCTAGTACGGCACCTGGTGGTAGCAACACTGTACCCCAAGCACCGCAAACACCAACAGTACAAGGCCAAGTGCAAAACCCTGAAGCATCGCAAGGCGGGTATAACCAAGGTAATTATCAGTACCAACCACCTATGTATGGAGCATATGCACAATATCAGCTTGATCACTCCAGACTAATCGAGTGTTTCCTAAACTTGAAGCCGAAGGAATTCACAGGTAAACCATCAGATCTGTTGTGGCCAGCTCACTGGATCGACAAAATGGAAAGAAACTTTATGATGATGACTATAAATGAAGAAGAGAAGGTATTATGTGCCACATTTATGTTGAAAGGTGATGCACACCATTGGTGGAAATCAACTAGAAGTTATCTATTAACAAAGCATGCCCAACTGACATGGGCTATTTATAAAGAAGCTTTCTTCGAGAAGTATTTTCCAAGGAGTTTTAGAGATTAAATGGAAAAGGAGTTTTTGGGTCTATATCAAGGAGAGATGACTGTAGACGTATATCAATAGCATTTTGAAGAACTATTTTTCTTCACTCCCTCTAGCATGGAGGAAGAAGATACCAAAACCTGAAGGTTTGTCATGGGACTTAGGGGAAGCATCCGTGAGCATGTATTGAGACTGAAAAAGAAAATATATAACGAAGCTATACAGATTGCTCGAGTACTGGAATTGAGCCAGAGGGAAAGTTATTTTGCTCAGAACAAGGGCATTAAAAGGCCTAATGAAAATACATATAATGGAGGGAACACCAAGACATTCAAACCCTTCCATACTCAAGGCTTTAATGTTGCAGCCAAGACTACCCCAACAACTCAACCTCAACAAAAGCAAAGTAGTGCTGGAGTTATTTGCTTCAACTATGATCAAGTAGGATATTATTCAAGGGAGTGTCCTAAGCCAAGGAAGCATTTACAGCAAGAAAAAGTTTATGCAGTTACTTCTGAGGATGCTGCCGCATCGCCTGATGTGGTCACAGGTATGACCTGAACTTTTCATTTTGTACTACCTTATGTGAGCATGTAGACTAAGTTAAATCAAATCACAGGTATCGTACCTATTAATGGCTTACCCGCTAGAGTACTCTTTGACTCTGGGGCTACTCATTATTTTATATCTATGTCGTTTGAAAAGAAGTTAAAGCTATCCCTCAGACCTTTAGACCACAAACTGCTTGTACGATCACCTATGGGATTAGAAGTGAAACAAGACAAAGGTTATGGACCATGTCCAGTTCTTATCGATGAAAAGATTTTGGATGCAACCTTAATTCAACTCGAGATGGCAAACTTTGATGTTATCTTGGGAATGGATTGGTTAGCTTGGCACTCCGTAAACCTATTATGTGTGAAAAAAAAAACTAACTTTTAAAGACAAGGAAAGAGCAGAGTTTAGTTTTGTGGGAACCAAATTTTTCCATAAATGAAAACTCATTCTCTCTGCATTAAAGGCTAGAAAATACCTCGAGAAATGAGGAATTAGGTATCTAGTATCCGTGGTTGACCTCACCAAGGAAGCACCACGAATGGAGGATATTGAAGTTGTGCGTAAATTTAGATGTATTTCCTGAGGAACTACCAAGACTACCACCTGACCGAGCGACAGAGTTCGTTATAGATCTTATACCTGGAACCACACCAGTATCTAAAGCACTCTATCGAATGGCTCCTACTGAACTGAAGGAACTGAAGGTGCAATTATAGGAATTACTGGACAAGGGCTATATTAGACCCAACATATCACCATGGGGAGTGCAGCAGTATTGTTCATGAAAAAGAAGGAAGGTAGCATTTGACTGTGTATAGATTATCGAGAAATGAATAAGCTTACAATCAAGAATCGATACCCGTTGCCTCGAATCGAGGACTTGTTCGATCAATTGCAAGGTGCCAAAGTGTTCTCCAAAATTGATCTTCGGTCAGGATACCATCAGTTGAAGATTAAGGAAGGTGATATTCCAAAGACAGTATTCAGAACCAGATATGGACATTATGAATTTTTAGTCATGTCTTTTAGATTGACTAATGCACCCGTAACTTTTATGGAACTCATGAATCGGGTATTCCATGATATGTTAGATACGTCAGTCATTGTATTTATTGATGACATACTAGTCTACTCCAAGGACAAAGAAACTCATATCACAAATCTAAAAGCCGCTTTGTAGTGACTAAGAGAAGAGAAGCTTTATGCAAAATTTATTAAGTGAGAGTCTGGTTAAATGAAGTCGCTTTCTTAGGCCATGTTGTATTCACTGAAGGAATTAAAGTGGATCCTGACATGATTGAAGTCATTGTGAAATGGGAAGCACCTAAGAATGTTTTCGAAATTAGAAGTTTCTTAGGGTTAGCTGGTTATTATCGATGATTCGTGGAAGATTACTCTAGAATCGTCGTACCTCTTACCAGTCTGACAAAGAAAGGAGAGAATTTTGTTTGGATCGATAAATGTGAAGAGTGTTTCCAAACATTGAAGGCTAGATTGATATCAGCTCCCATCTTGACTATTCTGATCCCAGGACAACCATTTATCTTGTACATCGATGCGTCACGGTTAGGTTTGGGATGTGTGCTTATGCAAAGAGAACAAGTAATTATGTATGCCTCAAGACAACTAAAGACACATTAGAAGAACTATCCCACTCATGACTTGGAATTAGCAGCAATAATACATGCTGTTAAAATATGAAGACATTATTTGTATGGAGAGAAATTTCATATTAAATCAGATCACAAGGGTCTCACTCATCTTTTTAATCAGAAGCAGTTGAACATGAGACAGAGAAGATGGCTAGAATTACTAAAGGATTATGATTGCAATATTCAGTATCATCCAGGGAAAGCTAATGTAGTTACTGACGCACTAAGCAGGAAAGCAATGATAAAATCTCAGGAAGAAGCTAGTACAAATGTTGTAGCGTATGTCACAGGAAGAGTATTTAATTACGATAACGAGAAGTTTGTGATTGATATTCTGAAGGAATCAACTGAACAAGGGTTTATTAATCTATTCTCAAACATGTTTGCTACATTGAAGATTGTATCTGATCTATTAGACAAAGTGAAAGCAGCTATTAAATCAGACCCTTATCTGAGAACGGTGCAAGAAAACCTTGAAAAAGGTAGGACTAACCCTGACTTCACTTTGGATTCTGAGAAAGTAATAAGATACAAAGAGAGAGTATGTGTTCCTGAAAATGAAAACTTGGATATTAGACACAGATAATGAAGGAAGCCCACACCATCGCTTATTCGGTACATCCTGGAAGTACAAAGATATTTCATGATCTAAAGATACTCTATTGGTAGAGAGGAATGAAAGCAGATGTAGCTAAATTTGTGTCTCAATGCCTAAATTATCAGAAGATAAAGACTAAAAGGCAAAGACCTACAAGATTGTTGCAGCCACTGCCAGAACTAGCATGGAAATGGGACTGCATCACTATGGACTTCGTCACCGGGTTACCATTAACTCCCTGAGTAGTTGACGCAGTCTAGGTGGCTGTGGATCGTTTGACCAAGACAACTTGTTTTGTAGCTATACGACCTCAGTATACCATAGAGAGGTTAGTTAAGCTTTATGTAGATAATATTGTCAGATTACACGGTGTACCTAAAAGCATTGTGTTTAACAGAGACCCACGCTTTACCTCAAAGTTTTGAAAAGGATTATAGAAGGCTATGGGTACAACGTTGAAGTTTAGTACTGCATTCCATCCTCAAACAGACGGACATTTAGAGCTTACTATTCAGATTTTAGAAGACATGCTTCGAGCTTGTGTCATTGATTTCAAAGGATCATGGGATGAAAAATTACCATTGATCGAGTTTGCTTATAATAACAACTATCAAGCTACAATACAGATGTCACCCTATGAAGCATGTATGGTAGGAAATATCGAACTCCTTTATTTTGGAACGAAGTTGGAGAACGGAGTATTGTTAAACCAGAGTTTGTTGAGGAGACTTGTCGAGTGGTCTACATTATCAAGGAAAGAGTCCGAACAGCTCAGAACCGTCAGAAGCAATATGCAGGTAATCAACGCAGAGATCTCAAATTGACCATAGGTGATAAGGTATTTCTAAAAATATCTCCTATGCATGGTTTAAAACAGTTCAGACAGAAGGGAAAACTGTGTCCCAGATATATTGGACCATATGAGATTTTAGCTAAACGTGGGAAGGTGACGTATCAGTTAGCACTACCCTATCCATGTCTAGTGTACATAATATATTCCATGTCTCACAATTGAAGAAGTACGTCAGAGATCCAACACACGTGTTAACAACGGATCTACCAGATTTGACTGAAGATTTGACGTTCGAAGTAATACATTTTGAGATCACTAGCCAGAAGGTACAACGTCTTCACAACCATGACATTTATTACTTTAAGGTTACTTGGAGAAGCCAAAATGTAGAAGAAATTACATGGAAAGAAGAAAACGCTATGCGGAAGTAATATCCTCATTTATTCGACTCGGAAGGTATGTGCGAATTTTGAGGACAAAATTTATATAAGAGGGGGGAAGTTATAAGACCCGTATTTCACTAATTTGGTCTAACCGTGTCGTGCCAGGTCTTTTCATCATTCTTGGACCAAGTGGACTGAGCGTGTGAAGATAGATCACAAATCAGGTATGAGAATCGAGTTAAAAATACTGAAAACATACCTATGGTCGCATACTTGGGTAGGTATGGTTGACCATAAGGAAGGAAACCAAAATCTCAAATGCAGAACCCCTTGGTCGATGATTTCGACCCTACGTTCGACGGTTTATGCGACTGTATGATGAACCGTGACACCCCAGATCAAACTTCGAGATTTGGAAACTTTCCTAAATTAAGGGATTGCTTTCCTAATTGAAAGATGACTCTATATGGAGAGTTTTTCTCTATATAAAGGACGTCCCTCAGCCCTTTTTCACTCTTTTAGAACATTAGTACACCCTAAAGGAAGATAAAGAAGAAAGGAGAAGAAGGAAAAACTAAGGAAAGAAATTTGCTGAGAAAAGATTGGCTATCTATCACAGGTACAGGTATGAGCCTAATCTCTAAAGATGTTAATTCTATAGACTAAGGATTCTATGAAGGATTGGGAATGTCAACCTATTATGATCCATGTGATTTTCTTGAGAAAATCCCAAGGAGAATCATGAGGAGTGAATTTGATGATTAGGGTTGATAAGAAACTACTAATGATGGTCATAGGATGACCTTAGAATAAATCCCATGGAAGAACAGAAGAATTGAGAACTCGAATTGCATGTAGACTGTGACCAAAAATCTCAAGATCGCAGCTATGGTCGACCATAGCATGACCAGCATGACCGGAGGATCGACCATAGGCATTCTGGAATATTTCAGAAATCATATGGTCGCAGCTACGGTCGCACCATATGCGACCGTAGGGTATGCGATCGTAGGCAGTAAGGTCGATACAGTATAAGACCATAGGACCAATCAGACACTTATCAGTGCTTTGTTTCGATTTTTGACTATTGTAACATGTCACATATGAACCCTAACTTAAATTCATATAACTTTTAGGTTGTTAAATCAATTTAAATAGAATTTCAAGGCTTGGAAGGAGATTGAGTATTGCTAACAGGTGAGGGAACAAGACCTAAACTAATTGGATAATAACAAACTGTTTATTTTTATTGAGTCCAATGCCATGATTGATTCTATGCCTGTATGTTTGTAATGTATATTTCACATGTCATCCAATATTCCTGCTATTACTGCTCTTGCATAATTAATTCTGTTTATTTATAACATGATGATGATGATGACGTTAGGAATAGACATGTGAATGTATATGTGTGGTTGGTGTGTTGGATACCAGTGGAGCATCAGAGGGAAGACGTGGCATGGTGGTCTTTGACCTTGCCACTAGACTCTAGCTCTATCTCTACTAAAGTCTTGCCCACTAATATCGTCGTATCGTCATTACCTTAGCAGAACTATTACATCGAAGGGCATCAGGGGAGGTAGTCTCAGTGTGGTCTCTGACTTTGCCGGGGGCCTTTAGCTCTATCTCTATGGACGTATTGAGGGATGTTGGGGTGAGGCCTTGGATACACTGTTTGGCATTGAATTGGTTAGTTGCGAGCCCAGTTTGCAAGCCCTCGCCAATAGGAGCTTACGTATTGGTATGGGTAGGGCATCAGGGGAAGTGTTGGCGGTGTTTGATCCGAACACTTTAGCTCTATCTCTATTCCATAATGGGTACATGTGGGATGACAATGGCATTTGATCCATTGGACAGATTCACACACTCGTGTATAGAGGTGCAATGGCCACCAAACCTTTCTATAGCATATTGTAAACTTAAAAATCAGACCAAAGATATGAATTGAATGCATGCATATGTTTGTTGCATTGTTTTGTTTGCTCACTGAGCCATGATGTGTGCTCACCCTTTCGATGTCGAATATTTTTAGTTGATGATGCAGGTCCTACCGTTGAAGAATATATGAATGCGCCGACGTATGGACACGTTGTTGCGATAGACGTAATTGAAAAAGATGCGCATGATTCATCATGCGAATGCAACCAATGTGTTTTTGCTTAAGTTTACTTATAATTTGAACACTATATATGTAATTGATTATTTATTTTTATGCCTTGTGGTTTAGAGATAATTGGATTAAATTCTTATTTATCACTGTTAGACTCTCAGTTCATTATTTGTAAGTCTTTCGCTTATTTGTTTATTACCTCTGATTATTAATGTGGAATGTATGTGTGGTTTGATATGGTGGGTACGACCTATACGAGATCCTAGGTGAACCGTTTATTTTTTGACTATTCATCACACGATTCTGGTTAAACCAGAATTGGGGTGTGACAATTTGACTCCTATGGATAGCAGACTTGCTGTGAGTGTAGACATACTCGAGAGTTATGAATAGTAACGAATAAGTTTAGTAATGAACCCCCAAATGCTATGACATGATAAGCAAATAGTAAATAATAGGCATGAGTTATCAAATAAGCTATTAAAGCTATGAGCACCAGAATAATGAATATAAAGAGAAATCTAATTAATTCTATCGAATAACACAATAACAATATGAAAAAATTTCATCTAACCCCTAAAAACAATGTTAAATTCGATTTAACCCCCAACAATTTCAAAAGTCTCATCTACTACCCAAAAGGTTTCCAAATGTCTCATCTACCACCAAACATATTTCCACCGTTAGTCAAAGAGACCCCACCCATTAGTAGAGTCCCATTAGTTACAAATATTAGGGACAATATTACCCCTTTTCCAATAGTAAAAGACGATAATGCCCCCCAAAGCAAAAAAAAAATATCTCTTTCGATACCTTTCTTCCCCGACTTGTTGCAACGGTGAAACCTGTTGGTCAACCAGGGATTGTGGGAGAAAAGTGAAGGAGAAGAAGTAGGAAGGAGAGAAGATAGGAGTGAGGCCATCGATGGCCAGAGTGATAGAAGAGAGAGTCCAAGAAGCGGGGAAGGTAAAGGAATTTTAAGAAAAAAAAAAAAGGGATTGTGAACATTAGAGAAATAACTAACTGAAAAGCTACAAGACACTGCAAAAAACAAACCTAGAAATGAAAGAATTCTAACCAAGAAGATGAAGGCATTTTCAAAGAATCTATAGACTACAGCCAAATTTCGTTTGTTGATGCATCCATCAATAGGGAAGTGAAGTGTCAATGGAACAAAAACAATATGCCACCGCCAAGAACTAAAATCAACTGAAAATGACTGAAATCAAGAACTGAAAGTTGACAAACTGAGTAGACGATTTCAGATCTAAACTCAGACTAGAACACGAATCCGATAATGCGAACATAACTGAAACTGCTTAAACAAAACCGGTGAAACTCAAATCTGTACTTCAAGAAATAGAATTGAAATTTCAAGATCTAAACTGAAATGTCTAAAACTAGAATTCAGAGAAATTTTAGAGAAATGCAAGACATGAACCGGAATTGAAGTGGATGAGATTAGAAGCTTCGAATGACCAGAGAGAAATCATCTAGAAGGGTTTGTTAGAAAAAATGACCAGAGAAAAAAAAATTCAGAGATTTCTGAAATACGAAGAAATCTAGGAAACAATGAAAAAAAGAGACTGAACAAAATTAGTGTGGACATATATGAAAAATCAAGAACTATTGCCAAACTTGAAACTGAAGAACATGAGAAACTGCAGATAAATATGATTTGTTAAGGAAAAACCAAGAACAATCAATCTTGACCGAAACAAAAGAAACTGAGACAATGAACGAAACAAAAGAAACTGAGACAATGAACGAAACTTTAGATCTGAGCTATAAACAGATCTGAAGATGCTGCAGATTGAAACAGATAGAAATGAACAAAGAAAAGTTGAAGTAAGAACATCAGTAGGAATGAACATTTGCTGGAATCGCTGAGAAAATAAAGAACAAAGAAAAACGACGACCTAATCACCAAAAAAATTGAAGAATACCGAACCGTGAGACAAACAGTCAGAAAAGACCAAGAATTAGTATTTTAAAGAAAGGGAAAAATTAGTAACTTTATCTCATTTTAATGTTTTAAATTTTCAAATAGAAAGGGTAAGAATGTCTACTCACATGTTTAGTCAAGTCTGTTAGTTAAATGGGACTGGTTAGAGTTTTTGGAAACCATTGGGTAGTAGATGGAATTTGACATAGTTTTTGGGGGTTAGATTAAACTTTTTTCTAACAATATTATTGTTTATGATCTTGATCCTTAGCTACGAGGACTCTAGCAAGCGGCTGCCTGATTGGCTTGTCGAGGATTTTACTTTCTAACCATCTGTAAGGGAACTAAACCTTTATTTGGTAGATTAGTTCTATTGAATTATCTTGAGTGATGTTATGAGATTGATAATATGCTTTTGTGTGTGATAACATGCCATCCAATAAACTGTATTGTTTGCTCATGCATATGCATTCTCTTGTATGTGATCAGTGAAATTCGTAATGGTTTGGAAGTAGGGTGGAATGGGATGTCTCATGACCTCTCCACGAAAGGTAGAGCTGGTCTTGATTATTCATGATATTTGATTAAGTTTGTAAGGAGAAAAATGGGCGGAATGGGACGTTTGCACCACTTTTTACTGGCTTTGCTTTGCATTGACCATATGTAACCTAGCCAAGTCACGATGTCCTTAGTGGGGGCTCGGATGGGGTCGGAGGCTTGGCGACATTATAGTCTAGCAATATGATTAATTAGGTAAACATGGTTAGTCGAACACAATTATCCCAATAGTTGTACCCCTAGCCATTAATGGGCTATGTAATGGCATGAGTGCAATAAAAAAGTGGTATAAACATAGCTGTGATGCTCTCCATACCCCACGCATTGTGGATGGGTGGGCGAGTAGATTAGTGGGATTATCATCTCCTCAAGTGTCACGAGGTGGACTTGGGATGAGTTATGGGCAAGCAGTAGGCATAAAATGGACTTGCACCACAACAACATACCCATACTTGGGGGTGATACTGTAAGCCGAGTGAGGCGGTATCATTTGATGGGAGATGACCCTTGCAGACTGGAGACTCTGTGTGTGGGTTGTCCTGAGATGGTACTTATAGCTACATACCTAATCGTAGATGATGACTACATGCATATTATTTGTTGCACGTTTGGTTTTCTTACTAAGCCTGGTGGTTGAGCTTACCTTGTGCGTACAAACTCTTTTAGATGTTGCAGGTACTTCATGTGATGCTTCAGGTTGTAGTTCATCTGGTGTGGAGGATGATGACTTTGAACTTGAGGAAGAACTCTCTGATTCTTGAATCGAATTCGTAGAGCTGTGCATGGGTTTAGGTTGTGCCCATGTTTCTTTTCTTAGTTGGGATATTCTATTTTTATTTTGGGTTTATGCTAGAGATAAACTTTGAACAATTATTTACTTTACTTTTGATTATTTGTGTTGGAATAATTAGATACTAGATTTTATTTATGGTTGTAATATTAAATGATTAATTATATAAGCTTTAATTAGTAATTCGTCAGCTCTTGATAATTAGTTTTAAGTTTTAAAGTCTTACGTTAAATTTACTTTCTTGGCATGAATAATTGTTTAAAATAAGATTGTAAATTTTACTCTGATAATTATTTTGTCTAGATTGACTTTTGGAGTACTGTGATGTGCGATCCTGAAAGGGGATTTCTTGTGCTTGGATAGAATGGAGAGGTCCTGTTGCATTCTATAGTATCGATACATCGAAAAATGGGGTGTGACAGGAACTATAGCCGGACTGGCAATCAGACAAACCCAGGAACTCTCGAGAAGTGTTTGGCCGCAGGCACCGGTTGCATGTCCTGTTATGACCGCAACTACAGCTGGACCATTCAGAAAGGTCCTGAGTCCAACTGTCGACGCTTCAACTGCAGGGTAAGGTAGCTGAATCCCATACAAGGTGACCCAAATTTTGTTAAACTATATTTCTTTTGAAATCCATAAATGCTGTTTTTTTTGGTAAGGTTTATACTTAGCGTGCCAATAATTTAATCAATTTCCTTATTGTTTTTTGTCTACTAATGAGTACTTACTGCTCCTAAGTATGCCACTTATTACTTCTAAGTATGCCAGTGCAGACCTTACACAGGAACCAAGTGAACTAAATGGCACCTCAAACTCAATCCAAAGCCCATTACAGCTTCGACAGTGACATCCCATCAGAGGAGGGGACTGACAGAAGGTCCACACCCATTGAACTTCTGCTACATCCAAACCCTCAGGATAGGGCTGCCAATTAGGTGCCACCACCTTCACCACCACCGATGGTCACCCCTGGAGATGTTGCCACCATAATGAATAACTTGGCCTAAGCCATGGCCAATTAGTAGCGAGAACTACTAAGGGGACAATGCTTGGAAAAACTAGGCGTAGCAGCGATAGTTGGTGGCAAACCTCATGGTAGCTATGAGGTAGCCACCAGCCCTAGTCACTCCCCCCGATCATCATTCCTAGCAATAGGGTGGTGATCCCACTGATAATTCCAACAAGTACCACGGGCCCGACAATACCATAGACTAGGCCCATGACTAGGATGAATCTAGTTGAGGTAGCTACAATGATCCGATCAATGAAAGCACAAGTGGGCTTGCCAATTAACACAATAAGAACCATAGCAAGGTCACTGAAGATGAAGCTACCAAAGTTCACCAGTATAGGGAATAACCCACTACATCCAGTAACGTAGATTAAGGCCATTAAAAAGGCCTTAAGGATGATAATCTGTATAGAGGAAGAAAATTTGCAATGTGCCACATACATGCTAGAAGGAGAACCCAACAGTTTGTGGGAGTTGGCATAGCCTATGCTTACAGCCAAGCATACATAGATCATATGGAAAATATTCAAAGAAGCCTTCTTTAACAAATATTCCCCAAGGAATTTCCATGACAGTGTGGAGGTGGAATACCTCAACTTATATCAAGTTCAAAAAATAGTCGATGAATACCAACACAGGTATGAAGAATTGTTTTATTTACCCCTGCTAGTATGAGAGAGGAAGGGGCGAAAGCCAGAAGATTTACTAATGGCTCCGGGGCAACATAAGAGCTATTATGAAAGCAATAGGGAAGGAGGTGTACGCTGGTGTGGTACAAACAGTGAAAGTCATTGAGGTGAGGGTGCGAGACAATTATTTTGCACAGAAGGATGGGGAAAAAGGACCACACCTTTCACCAATACCAAGGCAATCAGTAAGCCCTTCAGGACACCCTATCTTACAACACTACTTCTACTAAGAGAGGTACATCTGGTAACCAGGAGGTAGCCTCAGCCGCTACTACTTTGAAGTGCTTCAACTATGGATAGCTTAGGCACATGTCTAGGATGTGTCCCCATCCTAAAAGGAACCAACCTTAGCAAGGTTAAGTATTTACCGTCACTTCAGCAGACGCTGAGGCATCAGTAGACGTAGCATAGGTATTTTAAGTTTCCCTGTATATTATTTTATGCTTCGATATACCTATGCTAAAAGAAAGCCAACAAAATTAAGTACGCCAAGAATAGTTAGAGTACCAGCCTAAGTACTGTTCAATTTGGGGGCTACTCACTCCTTCGCATCACCTGAATTCTTGAAGAAAATGGATACAACAGAGAAACCATTAAACTACCATCTAGTGGTTCAGATGCCCTTAGGTCTGGAAGTAACCCTAGACACCTATCAGGGGCCCTACTCATTCATGATAAATGGAGGCAAACCTGATAAGACTGGACATGATAGATTTTGATGCCATACTAGGTATGGACTAATTGGCAAACCATTGATCCAGTGTACTGTGTGCAAAAAAGAAGATCGTTTTTCAACCCGAGGACGAAGATAGTTTCGTCTTCATAAGCGACAAACCAAGGAAGAAATAGAAGTTGTTCATCTCATCACTCAAGGCCAACAAGTGCCTACTGAGGGGAGATATAGGGTATCTGGTCTCGGTTTTGGATATGACATCTGAAGACCCATGGATAGAGGAAATCAAATTGGTGTGTAAATTCCTGGACGTCTTCCCAGAGGACATACCAGGGTTGCCACTGGACAAGGCCACAGAGTTTGTTATAGACCTACTTCGACTGTCGACATGAGTATCCAAGGTATTTTACAGAATGACGCCAACAGAGTTGAAGGAACTGAAGACCTAGTTACAGGGTCTATAGGACAAGGGGTTTATAAGGCCCAGTATATCACCATGGGGATCACTTGTCATCTTTGTAAAAAAGAAGGATGGTAGTGCTAGGTTATGTATGGACTACTGAGATTTTAATAACCTAACTATTAAGAACAAGTACCTACAACCTCGAATCGATAATCTATTTGACCGATTGTAGGGGGGCTATAGTGTTCTCCAAAATTGATTTGAGGTTAAGATACCATTTATTGAAGATTAAAGAAAGGGATACCTCCAAGACAACCTTCCAGACGAGATATGGTCACTATGAGTTTCTAGTGATGTCTTTTGGGTTAACTAATACACCAGCTTCATATATGGAACTAACGAACCGAGTATTCCATGACTTTTTGAACACGTCGATTATAGTATCCATAGATGATATCTTAGTTTACTCGAAGAGTGAAATTGAACATGTTGAACACTTGAGGTAAGCCTTGCAGAAGCTATGGAAAG
Organism: Protea cynaroides; assembly: GCA_028583415.1. Classification (NCBI taxonomy): domain Eukaryota; kingdom Viridiplantae; phylum Streptophyta; class Magnoliopsida; order Proteales; family Proteaceae; genus Protea; species Protea cynaroides. The sequence continues at coordinate 26,459,246 of CM053269.1, forward strand.
AGAATTATATGCCAAATTCAAAAGTGCAACTTCTGGTTAAGAGAAATGAAATTTTTAAGCCTTGTGGCATTTAAAGATGGAATCAAGGTGGATCCTAGTAAAATTAAGGCAGCCGTCGAATGGAATGCTCCTGAAACAGACACAGAAGTACGAAGTTTCCTAGGTTTGGCAGGGTATTGTAGGAGGTTCATCGAACACTATTATCAAATTACAGTTCTCTTAATGAGATTGACTAAAAAGGGAATAAAATTCGAATAATCCGACAAGTGCAATGAGAGCTTCAAACATTGAAGCAAAAGTTAGTGATAGTACCGGTGTTGACTATCCCATCACCTAACCAAGCCTTCACCTTGTAAACGGATGCCTCTAGTTGGGATTGGGATGTGTTTTAATGCAGAACGAGCAGGTGATAGCTTATGCCATTAGAAAACTTAAGGATCATGAAAAGAACTACCCTGCTCATGACCTAGAGTTTGCAGTAGTCATCTTTGTTGTAAAATCAGGGAGACACTACCTATACGACGAGAAATTCCAAATCAAATCAGACCACAAGAGCCTCACATACATCTTTACATAGAAAGAGTTGAACATGAGATAGAGAAGATGGTTGGAGTTGTTAAAGGACTATAATTGTGATATATAGTACCATCTAGGGAAGGCAAATGTGGTGGCCAATACACTTAGCAAAAGGGCGTCAACATGACTGAGGTGGCCCCAACAGATGATCCATGCCCAGGTTACCTATAAGACCCATGCCCAAATCTGGTTACGATACATCTATTCTAGAAAAATGTGTCAGGTCTTACCACATACAAACATATCATATCAACACGTCAAAAGACAAAATAATAACTATGAGGTGACACAAAACATAATCATGAACCTCTCATGTCACTTAAGGGTGCGAAAATGCACTAGAAGAAGCCTTGGACCCAGCTTATACAAAGCCCCAAAGAGCCTGGCAAGTTTACACAAAAGCTGGCCGACCAATGAGGTCCGGCACTAGCCAGAGGAGGTGTGGTTGACTACAAACCATACGTGTCCAGCCGCACCTCCCGGCACAAAACTGGATTGAGAACAAACTGAGTCTGGGGTCCATCAATTTAAAATCCCATTCTCTCCCTCCATGGCTGACTGAGATGGACTCCAAAGAAGGAAGTTTGACATGATGGAGCCAAGAATAGAAGGGAAGGAAGGAGAATCATCTCCTTTCCAATTCGGTGACCAAACCTGCCAATTTTGTGAGAAGGAGATCTTATCCCCTCGAATCTCCCATTCATTCTATCAAACCAAAAGAAAGGAATTGAGAGAGAGAGAGCTCTGACGCGTCTCCTAAAAAGAAGAGAGAAAAGAGAGGAATAAGAAAGAAGACAAGAGAAGAGAAGAATAAAAGAAGAAGAGAAAAGAACTCTTCTCTCATTACTACCTAGCAAGAGAAACGCAAAAGAGAAAGGGAAGAAAAGAAAGAGGAAGGAAGAGAAGGAAAAGAGGATACCAACCTCCGGATCGATACTCAATCGCTGAGAGCTTGACAGGGAAATGAATCTTTCTATAAGTACCCTTTTTCTTAAGATTCATTTCAGTTAATGAGTGTCTGAGTAATAATGTAAGACCCATCACAGTATCGGGAGGAGGCTGGGATGGTCCTACTACAGGTATAGGCTGGGGTTCCAGTGCAGGAATATCCTCCATCTGTTCATCATCATCAACCCCTACCTCTTTCGCATAAGCTGCATTGGCTGCTGTTGTTGCTGTTGTCGCTACTGCTGCTCTCCTAAGTGGATGAGGATGAGCTTTTATCTTCTCATCACTGATCGATAGGTTGTCCATCTTCATCCAGACAATGGCATCCCAGTCAATGTCTAATGTCATTGTATCCTCGACCGCAATCTCATCTCTCATGTCTATGCGAAGGAGTTGCAAGAGCGTGGTGATAAGCCGACCATAAGGAAGGTTGCCTATCAGGTTGGGCATGGTAGCCTGGAGATAGTCCTGATAATGATGTAGGGTAAGCAGATGCGCTCCCTAGTGCAGACACAATAGGTTAGATACTGTATAAGATGAGACACCTCGCTATAGTGGCCACTCTAAGGAACAATGTTATATTGAATAATGCGACAACAGACACGAAGAAGAGATCGTAAACTTATAACTTTCATGGGTGTCCCTGGGTTGAGGATCTGCTCTGCAACATCTTGGCGTAGGTCCTCAGTGAGGTAGCCCTTCGCCTTGGGAACACAGTAAACTAAATCACCATCGTTGAGAATCCCCAAAAGGTTAGCAAGCTGGTAGGTGTTGAATGAAATAGGAACACCTTTGACAAAGCTAGTGATGCGGATGTCCCTGCAGTGATCGAAGTCATTAAGATCTCCCTCAACATCCAGGTTGGCATAGAAGTGCTTTACAAGATTTGGTCGGGTAATCACTATATAGGTGATCACTGGCAACCACCTAAGTGCATCGAAGGCAGCGTCAACATCGAACCGTTGGAGTTGTTCTAGGTTCACACGGCGTCCAGAGTCAATATTTTTGCTCTCAAACCATGGGAAATGGGCTTTCACCGCCGCCAAGTGAAACCACCATGCATCTTATTGTTGAACAGGTGGGTGCGAGCGGTTCATGCCTGGGGCAAATGCGTGCTTACCAGCACTACGATGCCTAGACATTGTTTAACTACAAACAAAACAACACAATGAGAATTAGTCGAGATTTATTGAAATTTCGACAGCATAACGACAGTATTTCAAGCAAAAGGCCTCAAACTAATCCCAAAATTTGGGTAGAAAAACTTACTTAATGATATAGCAACATAGATGTAAGACCTGTATCGAACTAACCGGTCTTACCACCTTGTATCAGGTCTACCTATATGGTCAAGCCAAGTGGACCAAGTACGTAAAGAAACCACAAGACCAGGTATGAAATCAACCCAAAAACAGACAATTATGAGCATGTGGTCGCATACCTAAACAGGTGTGACTGACCACACCTCAAAAGAGCCCAACCACATGAATTTAGGTCATGTGGTCGGACATTTTAGAAGTTGTGGTCGACGGATTCTGCGACCCCACCTCAGACCACATGGAACCCAGTCAGAACCAAAAATTAGAAAACCTTCCTAATTCGAAGGGGGTCTTTCCTAAACTCATTAGGGTATATTGTGGAGGATTTTCCTATATAAATAGGACGTCCTTTAGCCTCTTTCACTCCTTTAGAACTTTAATTGAAAGTGAGAGAAAGAGAAGAGAAGGAAGAGAAGGAAAATTGAAGTGGAAGACTAAGGAGGAAAAAAATTCAGAGAAAACTCTAAATCTTCAATAAGCCTAAGGTATGAACATATTCCCCATGATAAATTGAGAGCCTAGAATAGTTTATGAAGAAGATATGATTTAGGAGAAACCCAAATCATCCATCCATGGATAAATTCCAAGAGAATCCATGGAGGAAATTATACGCACAATGGATGGTGTATAAAATAATAGTTTTGAGCCATAGAAGGACCATGATGATAAGCCAAAGGAATCCAAACATGGAGGATTGGAATTGAGAGTGAAAGGTCGACCAACACACGTGTGGTCGCACATGTGGTCGCATGATGTGCAACCACACGAGTCACACATGTCCTACCACATGCCCTCGGGAAGTTTTTAGGGAGGGTGTGGTCGCACGTGTGGTCAGAGTATGTTCGACCACACCCTGCGACCCCACGCCCTGTGGTCATAGAAACTGAGACCACAGGTGCTGCCACACTTGCGACCCCTCAGTTTCTGTTAGTCTAAACTCATGAAAATTAATTCTAATTTAAAATCTATAAATTTATTAGGTTTTCAAATGGTTTAAAAGTGAATTACGAAGCTTGAACGAGGATCTACTATCAATCAATGGTGAGGGAATAAGACCTAAATTAATTGGTTAATAATAAATTATTTTTATTTATTGAGTCCAATACCATGAATGATTATATGCTTGTATGCATGTATTGTGCATTTCACATGTCATCCAATATTCCTGTTATTACTGTTCATGCATATTTAATTCAGTTTATTTATAATATTATGATGATGATGATGATGCTAGGAATAGGCATGTGAATGTATGTGTGTGGTTAGTGTGCTTGATGCGAGTGGAGCATCAGAGGGAGGACGTGACACTATGGTTCATCCTGGTCACCAGACTCTAGCTCTATCTCTACTCAAGTCTTGTCCACTGACATCGTCGTATCGCCATTACTTTAGCAGAACTATTAGGTCGTAGGGCATCAGGGGAGCTGGTCTCAGACCGTGTAGTCTCTGACTCTGTCGGGGGGCCTTAGCTCTATCTCTATGGACGTATTGAGGGATGCTGGGGTGAGGCCTTGGATACACTATTTGACATTAGGACTGGTTAGTTACGAGCCCAGTTTGTAAGCCCTCGCCAATAGGGGCTTACGTGTTGGTATGAGTAGGGAATTAGGGGAAGTGTCATGTAGTGTTTGATCCGGGTACTTTAGATCTATCTCTATTCCATGATGGGTGCATGTGGGATGGCGATGGTGTTTGATCCATTGAGCGACTTTATACACTCGTGCATAGAGGTGCGGCGGCCACCTATCATTTCTATTACACATTACAAACTTATGAACCAGACCAAAGATATGAATTAAATGCATGCATATGTTTATTGCATTGTTTTGTTTGCTCACTGAGCCATGATGTGTGCTCACCCTTTCAAAGTCGAATATTTTTAGTTGATGATGCAGGTCCTACAGTAGAAGATTATATGAATGCTCCAATGCACGGGCATGTTGCAACGATGGATGCAGAAGCTATGATGGAGTCGAATGATTCGTCGGCGAGTACAACTCATGCGCCTTTGATTAGATTTATTTGTTGGATTATTCAGAATATGTAATTGATTAAATTATTTTATTTTATATATTCAGTTATTTGAGATAATTGGATACTTTATTTATGATATCACTGTTAGATACTCAGTTCATTAAGATTAAAGACTTTCGCTATTGTTTATTTATTCTGATTATGGTTGTGGATGTGTATGATTTAAGCAAAAAGGACACAGCCTATTTGAGATCCTGGTTGAACCGTTGGATCATAGATGGTTCATCACACCATTCTGGTTGGTGCAGAATTGGGGTGTGACAATAGAGACCAAATAATCATCAAACAAGCAAGAATTTCAACATTTTCAAGAAAAAATTGATTTTTTACCAAAACCTAGTTCAAAAATCTATAAAATTTTGATTTTGAGTAAATCATACGGTGGAGCCTCAAATAAGTTGAGGACTTTTATCCATAGAGGTCCCAAAACTATTTCTAAGCCGAAGAAAAAGAGTTCATACGGTTAGAATCTTCTTAATCTAGAAAAAACTAGTTTTTGGGCAAGAAACCATGAAGAAACGATGTAAAAGAGAGTGAAGAAGGAAGAAACTTACTTGGAAGGTTGTAAAGTGCTCTTGAGTGAGAAGAATCGCCTTTACAAGCACCGGTCAGACTATAGCAACTCACCAAGTCAGAAAGGAATCAACACTGGAGAGAAAAAGGTGAAGAAAAAGTGAAGAATGAGTCAAAAATCTCGATTTTAAAGAGGTTTTGGGGTATACTGGTCGACGATTTTACCCTATACCGGTCGACCGGTACCTCCTGGGATAGTCAACTGGTATCTCTTAGCCAAGGAAAATTTTTTGTCCGATCGACTATACCGGTTGTACCATACCATAAAGTGTTGCAATCGATACATCGACTGGTACCTCTCGGGAGGTCTGAGAGGTTTGTCCGCCTGGACATACAGGTTGCACCAAGTGCTATAGTGCCGCGAACGGTATGTTGCGACTGGACAAGTTGTTTAAGCCCAAAAAAATTTGAGAAAAATTTAAATTTTTATTTTAAAGTTCCAATACAGTTTTTGCCTTGCACTTGTTAAAGACTGACACTATTATGATAAAATGTGGCTATTCGAATGTTTTCATGTGTTATATCTACTTCTCAGATCCAAACCGGGAAGAGTAATTCGAGATGGCAAGAGGAAATGGCCGTAGAGGTTCACGAAAACACCACCCCTCAATGGTGCGTAAAGCTGAAGACAATATGGAAGCAGGAAATATTGGTGAGCAAAACCTAAACCAAGAAGAAGGAAACCCAATGAGGGATGATGGGGACAGGACACCAAGGAGGAATGGTGGAGAAGGACAGAGTCACAGGGCACCAATAATTCTGCCAAGTCTTCCTCACACCAATTCTGAAACTATAGTGACGAATCTGGTCTACCAGATGGAAGCTCAGTAGAAGGTGTTCTTGAACCAGATGTTGAAGATGTTCAGGCCACTGGGATACGTCCCAACCGAAGGTATGCCTGAGTCTGGGGGAAATAACACCGCACTGCCAGTGGATGGTAGCACTTGGCCAATGGGCCAAGAACAGAATCCACAGCTACCATCGTAAATTCCAACGTCATCTACCTATCAAGGGGTCTATGCGTATCCACCACCATGGTATGGAACGAATGTACAGGGGTAGAATGACCTAAGCTGAGCAGTGGATAGATTTTATCTACGTAACCATATCGGTCACACCACACTCTACAATGCCTTGACCGATATGTCGCGACCGGATAAAAAAATAATAATAAAATAATTTGTGATTTTAATGGTTTATGTTGGAGTTTTCGCCTCGTAACTATTGTTTTGAATGAATGCTATGGGTCGTGCCTAGTTATTATTGATGGGCAAAACCTAGAACCAAATTTGGTTCAACTCAAAAGGGAAGACTTTGATGTCATCTTGGGAATGGATTTAGGCTAACATTCAGCTAGTTAATATGTGCCGAAAAGAAGCTTGCTTACAAGAATGACAATGGGAAGGAGTTCAGCTTCACAGAAACTAAGTTACCTAGGAAGCATAAGTTGATCCTCTCTGCTTTAAAAGCTAAGAGATATGCTTAGAGAAAGGAGGAGTTGGATACCTAGTATCGGTGGTAAACGTCACTGTAGAGGTGTCAAGGATGGAAGATCTAGATGTGGTACGAGAGTTTTCAGACGTGTTTCCAGAGGATCTACCAAGTCTACCTCCAGACAGGGCTATGAGTTCGTGATAAACCTTATGCCAGGGTCGGCGCTGACATCTAAAGCACCTTACAGGATGGCCCCTACAGAGTTGAAAGAGTTAAAGACCCAACTGCAAGAATTGCTAGACAAGGGTTTCATACAGCTAAGTATATCACCATGGGGAGCGCCTGTACTGTTCGTAAAGAAGAAGGATGGTAGCGTACGACTATGTATCAACTATCGAGAGTTGAACAAGTTAACCATCAAGAACAGATACCCTTTAACTAGGATTGATGATCTGTTCGATCAGTTGTAGGGTGCAAAGGTTTTCTTGAAGATCGATCTTTGATCGGAGTATCACCAACTAAAGATCAAAGCTGGAGATATTCCAAAGACTGCTTTTAGGACCAGGTATGCGCATTATGAGTTCCGCGTGATGTCGTTCAGGTTGACCAATGCCTCAACATCATTCATGGAACTGATGAACTGAGTATTTCATGATATGTTGGACACCTCGGTCATCGTATTCATTGATGACCTACTGGTCTACTCAAAGGACAGGGAGAGACATGCATTACACTTAAGAGCAGCCCTACAATGGCTAAGAAGGGAGAAGCTTTACGCCAAGTTCAAGAAGTTTAAATTTTGACTGAAGGAAGTAGCCTTCTTGGGTCACGTTGTATCTGTAAACGGTATCAAAGTAGATCCAAGCAAGATTGCAGCTATAGTAGGATGGGAAGCACCAAAGTTAGTTGCAGAGATTCGTAGCTTCTTTGGATTGACTGGTTACTATAGAAGATTCATGGAAGACTACTCAAGGATCGCCATTCCACTTACTAGGCTAACCAAGAAAGGAGAGAAGTTCATATGGACAGACGAGTGTGAGAAGTGCTTTCAAACTCTGAAGTCAAGATTAGTCTCTGCACCTATCTTGACCATCCTAGCACCAGGCTTGCCATTCACTCTATATATGGATGCATCAGGTTTGGGACTAGGATATGTTCTGATGCAAGGAAAATAGGCAATCGCTTACGCATCAAGATAGTTGAAGGAGCATGAAAAGAACTATCCGACATATGATCTGGAATTAACAGTGGTCATTCATGCAATCATGACTTTGAGGCACTATCTGTATAGTGAAAAGTTTCAGATCAAGTCTGATCATAAAAGTTGAACTTACCTCTTCACTTAGAAGGACCTGAATATGAGGCAAAGAAGGTTGTTGGAACTAATAAAGAAGTATAATTGTGACATCCAGTACCATCCAGGTAGAGCGAACGTGGTGGCCGATGCCTTAAGTAGAAAGTGGGCATTGAAACCTGAGGCAGGACCCAGTGCAAATGCTGCATTGTGTGCTGCAATCTCTGGATCAATAGAGAATGAAGAAGAGTATATACTAGAGTCAACAGAAGATCCAGTGGAGCAAGGCTTGATTCATAATTTCACATTAATGTTTGTAGCCTTGAAGATCTCACCAGATCTGATAGATGAGGTGAAAACAGCAATCCTGCAGGATCCACACCTCAAGATTGTGTAAGAAGATCTAGAGAAGGGTAAAAGCAACCCTGACTTCACCTTGGATTCAGACAAGGTACTCAGGTATCGTGGACGATTATGTATACCTGAGAGTGAGAACGCTAACATCAGAGATAGAATTATGACAGAAGCTCATTATACCCCATATTCGGTACATCCAGGAAGCACTAAGATGTACCATGATTTGAGGAGATTATATTAGTAGAGGGGTATGAAAGCAGATGTAGCTTGGTTTGTTTTCCAATGTCTAAATTGCCAGCAAGTGAAAGTAGAAAGACAAAGACCTACAGGTCTGTTACAACTACCATCGGAGCTAGTGTGGAAGTAAGATTTTATCACAATGGATTTTGTCACTAGCCTACCCTTGACACCAAGGTCAGTATATGCAGTGTGGGTAATAGTAGACCGACTTACTAAGACAGCATGCTTCATCGTTGTCCGACCTCAGTATACCATGGACAAGTTGGCCAAGCTATATGTAGATAACATAGTCAGACTCCACGGTGTATCGGAGAGCATAATGTCTAATAGAGATCTCCGTTTTACATCAAAGTTCTGGGAAGGATTACAGAAAGCCATAGGGACCAAGTTGAAGTTTAGTACAACTTTTCATCCTCAGATAGATGGGTAGTCAGAGAGAACTATTCTTAGAGGATATGCTCCGAGCATGTGCCCTAGATTTCAAGGGAGCTTGGGACGAGAAGCTATCGCTCATCGAGTTTGCTTATAACAATAGTTATCATGCTACGATCCAGATGGCACCATATGAGGCACTCTATGGGAAGAAATGTCGTACACCTCTGTTATGGAATGAGGTGGGAGAGAGAAGGATCATAGGACCGGAGTTCGTAGAAGAAACTTATCGAACGATTAATCAAATTAAAGAAAGAGTAAAGACAGCTCAATTTCAACAAAATCATTACGCAGATAACAGACATCGAGATCTGGAGTTTACAGTCGATGACAAGGTATTTCTAAACATATCACCTGTATGGGGTCTAAAACGGTTGAAAAAAAGGGGAAGCTATGCCCTAGATTTGTGGGATCATATGAGATACTGACCAGACATGGACAGGTGGCGTATCAATTAGCTCTACCACCATCCATGTCAAGCGTTCATGATGTGTTCCATGTTTCACTATTGAAGAAGTATGTTAGGGATCCATCGCACATCTTGACAGCAGACCCACTAGACTTGACAGAGGACTTGACTTTTGAAGTGGTACCCGTGATGCTCACAAATTAAAAGGTACAACGCCTCCGAAACAAAGACATCCATTACCTCAAAGTGCATTGGAAAAGCCAAGATGTAGAGGAAATCACTTGGGAGGAGGAGAACGCAATGCGAAAGGAGTACCCCAACCTTTTCAACGAAGAAGGTACGTGCAAATTTTGAGGCCAAAATTTCTTTTAAGGCTGGGGGAGTTATGAGACCTACATGCAAATTTTATGGACGGAATTTCTTTTAAGAGTGGGGGAGTTGTAAGACCCACACTCCACCCACACTCCATTTAAACCTCTATTTCATGTTGTAACAAGTCTTTCAATCATAACAGGACCAGATGGGACAAGCGGATGACAATCAGATACGAAAATAGACCAAAATAGAGAAATAATGTTATATCGGTCTCATGATACCGGTCTACATACCGGTCGACCTGTATGTCTGTGTGGGCAGACTAGTTAGGTCTGGAACCAGATCTTTATGGGTCCCGCTTGCGAAATCTCAATCCTAGAGACTTTCCTAACGTAGGGAAACTTCCTAAACTGCATCTAAGCCTATTTAAGGACCTCTAAACCTCCTTAAACTTCTTTGATTGATTCTCACAAACCCTAGAAATGAGAAGGAGCTAAGAAAGGTTGGAAAAGAGCCTCCATTGGATGAAGAACACCATAGCTCGTGAACCAACGGTAAGTGCCTGAACTTTTCTCTAAGCTAAGTATTGTGGATGACTGATAAATATCTTGCAAGGCTATGTATTGATCTAAAACCCTAAATTTCCGTTAAACCCTAATTCAGTTGAGAAACCCTAGATTGAATGCTAAACTAAGGTTTCTTAAAACGTAGGACTTGAATGGAAGATAAAACAAATCCTAAAATGTTACACAGGCCTAGAATGCATAGGAGGAACCCTAGAAGCCATAATAGGTGACCGACAAAAGACGAACACCAAGTTAGTGGTCTTTCGGAGGCATATCGGTCGACCATACCGGTGGCATTATGTGCGACCGGTACCTCTCGGGTAGCCTGCCAAGGCTGTCTGATCAACTATACCGGTCACGCCATTGTATAGTGACCTGCGATCGGTATATGTGACCGGTATGTCCAGAATGGGTTGGTTTTTGTCCCAGTTGGTTTTCAACCAACGTAAAACCTATGGAACAAATTCTAACTAAAACCTAATGTCATGTAGGACCTTGTGATAGCAAGTTTGGACTCTGTGAAGCGGAGCAAGCTAGCAATCAAGCGTCAAGTAAGGGAATCGGACCTAAACCCTAATAACTTAATAACAGTAAAATGTTGTTAATAATTATTTTCCTGTGGAATGTTGTTTATGCATACTCACATGTCATCTTTACTTTCAGTTATTATATTGTTCATGCATACTCGCTATGCTAGGATGTGATTGTTTGGCATGTGATTGTTTTGTTAGTGTATAAAATGGGAAGGGCCTGGGGTCTTGGATCATTCCTCATACTAGCACATTTGCGTATCGCTGCTATCTTAGAATGCTTGGTGCGGGTAGGGTATCAGGGGGAGGACGTGGCACTGTGGTCACCGGCCTGGCCACCAAACTCAAGCCCTATCTCTATTCCGTAGGGAGCTGTGCTGGGACAGGGCCTACTGTGATGATATATAGGATTGATTAGTTGCGAACCCAGTTTGCTAGCCCTCGCCAATAGGGGCTTACGTGTTGGTATGGGTAAAGTATCAAGGGAAGTGTTGGCGGTGTGTGATCGAAACACTTTAGCTCTATCTCTATTCCATGGTGGGTGCATATGGGACGACAATGGTGTTTGATCTATTGGGCAGATTCACACTCTTGTATATAGGTGCGGTGGCCGCCAATCCTTTCTATAGCACATTGTAAACTTAAAAACTAGACCAAATGTGAATGTTACTCATGCATATTGCTTATTGTATTGTTTGATTTTCTTTCTGAGCTAAGTTGTGAGCTCTCCCTTGTATATATACATGTTTTTAGATGTTGATGCAGGCTATAATGTGGAGGACTACATGGACGCTCCAATGTATAGAGGTGTTGCTGCTCTAGAAGTGTAAGTAGGGGAGGACGAACATGATGCTTCATGCGAGTGCCCTTACTGCGTGTACCTCTATATTCTTGGTTTAGCTTATTTTATTTATTTCAGTTAGATTTTATAAACAATATAAAAATATTTATTTACGTTTTGGTATTTGGATAATTGGATAATTTATTTTATTTATCAATAGAATACTCAGTTCATTTAATTTAAGACTTCCGTTGTATTTATTTATAATCTGATTATGGTCATGTGCAATGGTTTGTATAAGTGGATACGGTCTTATTGAGATCCTGGTGTGAACCGTTGATTTAGTAGCGGTTCACTCACACTTCTGGTTCAGTCGGAATTAGGGTGTGACAAATAAAGAATGTGATGTTTAAGGAGACGACGTCTCTCGTATACTAATGGTGCCTCCATAATAAGTCTTTGCATCCAAAGTAGAGGAAGAAATAATGAACCACCATCCATGGCAGAGCCATGACCCTGTAAGCCATTGTTCACAGAAGAACTGTGGGCAAATAGCATGTGAGGTATGTTGGATTGGTGATTTCGGATCAATGAAAAATAGCAATAACGATCCATGGACTTTGGAAAGCCATAGAATGACTATTAGGGATCCTGAGTTGACCATTGGAGACTCGGATCATGTGTAAATGGATGGATCTGAATGCCTTGAGATCGGATCTGAAGCTCTTGAAGCCAGATTTGATATCGGTTAAATGGACAAGTGAAACGGTATCCATAACTTGGCATGGAAGTCGAGTTTAGAACCCAAACTCGGTATTTAGACTATGAAAAATATGAGAATCATGTAGAAAGAATTAGGAGACCACAAGGCCCGACTGTCGTGACTGCGGGCACACATGTGCCGCACACCATTCTAATGCCAGATTTTGATCAAACTTGGCCTGTGACTCTCTATTAGTTAATTAGAATTTATTGAGGCCTTAGGACCCCGAAATAGCATGTCTTGATGCAAAAATCCATCACACATCATGTGTAACTGAAATAAGTGTTAGTTTACACATTCAATAAATTAATCACGAACTGTTATTGCAAGATAAGACCTGAGACCAACCCTATAGAGGTTAGGTAATTTTTTAAGGTGTCGACACTGTCAAGCGACCATGTTTCGACGTGTGATTGATCACATGTTGCACACCTAATGGTCAATGACAATGCGGTCGACCATGCGCCGCACGAGGTTTTTACCTCTGTTGGTGGCCATCTGTGGTCAGTAACTCTACAGGATTCTTATGAGCTTGGCTATAGGTTTAGATTTTCAAAATCAAATGCTCAAGAGTGTTATATAGGATGTTTTAATCGGTTACACCATAATATAACTTGATGTTTACTATTCCAATTGGCAAGTAACCTTTGGACATCAGATAAAGAACCTTAGGGATGAGAAACCAGACCTTGTATGACGATAGAAACCCTAACTTTGTGATAAGAAGTCCTTCATAGTATTAAAATTTTAGAAGGAAATCCTTGTTAGCAAGTGTGCTATCTTATGGAGGATTGATGTTTATAACACTTGACTCTTATTGACAGTAGGCTTTTTATAAGTGTAGACGTATCTGAGAATTATGAATAGTAATGAATGAATTTAGTATGAACCCTAGATGCTATAACATCATAAGCAAACGGTAAATGGAAGACTTAGAACATAAGATAAGCTATTAAACTATGAGCACCAGAATAATGAACTTAAAGAGAAGTCTAACTAATTATATTGAATAACCCATTAACAAATATTATTGTTTATGATTTTGAATCCTTAGCTACGAGAACTTTGGTAGGCAACTACTCGAACGGCTTGTCGAGGATTACTCTCTAATTGACAGTAAGGGAACTAAATCTTTGTTTGGTAGATTAGTTCTTTTAAATTATGTTGAGTGATGTTATGAGATTGATAACATGCTTTTGTGTGTGATAACATATCATCCAATAAACTGTATTATTTACTCATGCATATGTATTCTCTTGTGTGTGATCAGTGAAACTCATAGTGATTTGAAAGTGGGGTGGAATGGGACACCTCGTGACCTCTCCACGAAAGGTAGAGCTGGTCTTGATGATTCATGATATCTGGTTAAGTTGGTAAGAAGGAAGGTGGATGGAATGGGATACTTGCATCACTTTTTATCGGAGCTGCTTTGCATTGACCATATATAACCTAGCTAAGTCACGATGTCCTAGGTGGGAGCTCAGACGGGGTTGGAAGCTTGGAGAAGTTACGGTCCAATAATATGGCTATTTAGGTAGACATGGTTAGTCGAACAGAAATATCCCGATAGCTATACCCTTAGCCATTAGGGGGTTATGTAATGGCATAGGTGTAATAAAAAGGTAGTATAAACATAGCTATGATGCTCTCCATACCAGACATAGTTTGGATGGGTGGGTAAGTCGACTAATGGGATTATCATTTCCTCAAGTGCCACGAGGTGAACTGGGGATGAGTTATGGACAGGCTGTCGATGTAATACGAACTAGTGCCTCAACGACATACCCATACTTGGAGTGATACTATACACCGAGTGAAGCTCTATCATCTGATGAAAAAAGACCCATGTAGACTAGAGACTCCATGTGTGGGTTGTCCTAAGCTGACATATTCAGCTATATACCTGACCACAGTTGATAGTTGTATGCATATTGTTTATTGCATGTTTAGTTTTCTTACTAAGCTCGGTGGTTGAGCTTACCTTATGCGCACAAATTCTTTTAGATATTACAGGTACTTCTCATGACTCTTCTGGTTATAGTCTGTCTGGTGTGAAAGACGATGACTCTGAACCTGAGGAGGAGCTATCTATGTAAAATCTATACACGTAAATTTCAAGGATGAAATTTCTTTTAAGGGTGGTAGAATTGTAAGACCCGTACACCATGAACCTGGTCAAGTTCTCGTGTCGTGACAAATATTTCCATCATAATCGGCTCAAGTGAACCAATTGTATGAAGAAACCATAAGATCAGGTAAGCAACAAGTCAAATTTAGTTTGTGTGGTTAACTGTTTTAGTTTGTGTTGAAGTAACCAGTCAAAATAGGTAAACCAATAAAATTTGGTTATGTGGTTGACTATGTGATCGACTGTGTGGTCGACCGCATGAATTGGGATTTGGGTGATCGACTATTTTGGATTTGTGTGGTCGATGGATTATGCGACCGTAGAGTCGACTGCACAAACCCAGATCTGACTCCGTGATTTGAAAACTTTTCAAATCAAATGAAATCTCTTTCCTAATTGTAGAGGGACTCTATATGGAGAGTTTCTCTCTATAAAGAGGACGTCCCTCTACCCTCTCTTACTCTTTTGGATCAATTTCAAACCCTAAATCTAAGAGAGAAAGAGAGAGGAAGAGAAGGAGAAGAATAGTTGGAGAGGAAAGCTTGGAGAAGGTTTTGCAGAGAAGAGTTCAATCTCTCTACAGCAAGCTCAAGGCATGGAACTTGTCTCTGTAGATGTAGATCGCATAGAATAGGGTTCTATTGAAGATGTTAAACCGATATGGGATTATTGATCATATGATTATCTAGGTAAATCTCTAGGAATAACCATGAAAGTCAAATTGGTACTAGTTGTTGTGAGAAATCATAAATTAATGGCCATAGAATGATCATAGGGTGAACCCCGTTGTTGAGTCGAGAGGAAGAACTTGGATTGAAAGTAGAAATTGACCAAATCGTGTGTGGTCGCAGCGCTGGTAGACCATAGAGTGACTAGCGAGTCGACTACAGCTATTCAGAAAGTTTCCTAGAAATAGTGTGGTAGCAGTTGTAGTCACATGTAGCACAACTACAGGGTCGACCGCACAGTGTGTGGTCGACATAAACTGAGACCACTGAGTCAACCACAGATGTCGACCACACAATTTCAAAAAGTATATTTTGAAAACCAGACAAGGTTTTTGACTATTGTAACTTGTGAAAATTAATCCCTAACTTAAATACATTAATTGTTTAGGTTTTCAACTAGTTCAAAGTAATTTTCAAAGCTTAGAAGAGGAACAAACATCAATCACAGGTGAGGGAACAAGACCTAAACTAAAAGGCTAATAATAAACTATCATTTTATTCTATTTTCTGTTATAAAATATGATGTTATGCCTTGTATAATTGTTTGTGCATCTCACATGTCATTCAATACTTGTTATATATCTGCTCATGCATATTTAATTATGTTTACTTATGATATGATGATGATGCTAGGGATAGACATGTGCTTGTGTATGTGGTTAGTGTGTTGCATGTGGGTAGAGCATCAGGGGGAGGATGTGGCACTATAGTTCATCCTGACCATCAGATTCTAGCTCTATCTCTACTCAGTCATACCCATTGACATCGTCATATCATCATTACCTTAGCAAAACTAGTATGTTGTAGGGCTTCAGGGGGATGATGCGGTACCGTGGTTCATCCTGACCGCCAAACTCTAGCTCTATCTCTATGGGCATATTGAGGGATGTTGGGGTAAGGCCTTGGATATATTTTGATGAAATTAGGATTGGTTAATTGTACGTCCAGTTTGCAAGCCCTTGCCAGCAGAGGCTTACGTATTGGTATGGGTAGGACATTAGGGGAAGTGTCGGCAGTGTATGATTTGGACACTTTAACTCTGTCTCTATTCCATGGTGGGTGCATATGGGATGACAATGGTGTGTGATCCATTGGGCATATTCACATACTCGTGTATAGAGGTGTGATGGCCGCTAATCCTTTCTATAGCACAATTACAAACTTAAAACCAAACCAAAGATATAAATTTGACTGCATGCATATGTTTAAGCATTTTTTGTTTTCTCATTGAGCTAGGTTGTGAGCTCACCCCACGGTACCATTTTCTTTTTAGTTTCTAATGATGCAGGTAATACCATTGAAGACTACATGAATACGCCCACGTATGGACATATGGCGGCTTTGGACGTGCAAGCTGTGAGGACGAATATGATTCGTCAAGCGAGTGTTTCAACTATGTTTACGCTTAATGGTTAACTTTCATATTTTAGCATTTGTAATAGTTTGTTATATTTATGTTTTGATTCTTGAAGATAACTTGTAAATATTTAATTATCACATTAGATACTCAGTTCATTATTAATAAAGATGTTCACTATTTATTTTATTATCTTTGATTGTGATGTGGAATGTGTTTGGTTTAGATTATTGGCACAGTCTTATGAGATCCTAGCGTGAACCGTTGATTCATAAGACGTTTCATCACATTACTAGTTAGTCCAGAATTGGGGTGTGACAATCTAATGCTTAAAGCATTTCGTAGTGCTGAGCATGGGCTTAGGTTGTAGGCATGTTTCTTCTGTTTAGTTGGGACATTATATTTATTTTGGGTTTACACTAAGAATAATCTGTGAACAGTGTTGGTTGATTGGAAACAATTTAATTTAGATTATTTATTTTAAAACATTTGAACAATGAACTTTGTTTATGAAAAACTCTGGATTTAAATATAATAAAATATTTAATAGTTTGTTAGCATTGATTAAGTGACTTTAATTTGTAAGTCTTCTGCAAATTTACTTTCTTTACTATGGAGAATGTTTGTTTTAATAATAAGTTACTAAATTTACTCTGATAATTATTATTTTTGGATTGATTTATGGAGTATTGTGATGTGTGATCCTAGAAGGGGATTTCTTGTGCCCAGATAGGATGAAGAAATCCTCCATTCTATAGTACCGATACGTTGGGAACAGGGTGTGACATTACCTGTTAAACCTCAGTGTGTCAAATGACCAACCATATGACGTAGAAAGTGCCACTAAAGACCCACTCATATAGGAGTTGATAAGTAGTGGGGCAAGCCTGTTGGCCACACTATAGATACAAACTACTTTTATAGAAGAAGTGAATGCAGAGTTGCCTAAGGACCTTCACCTTTAAACTCTCATAGAAGATATAAAGAAGGGTAGAGTGGACCCTAATTTTTCTATTCACCCAGACATCATGCTCAGGTTTAGAGGGAGGTGCATTCTAGACACAACAACACGCTTCAAGGAAAAAGTAATAACAGAAGCCCACTCTACGCCCTACGCTATGCATCCAAGTAGCACCAAGATATACCATGTCCTCAAGAAGATGGTACAGTGGTGAGGATTGAAGTTCGATGTGGTAATTTTGTATATAAGTGTCCCACATGCCAACAAGGCAATTTGATGGTGAAATTATAGCCTTTACTGGTGCCCGAATGGTGTGAATGCATCACCTTGGACTTTTTCATAGGATTACCTCCTACACCTAGAGGAGTGGAAGCAGTCTGGGTAGTAGTGGAGTATTCTACCAAGACAGTCAGATTCATAGCACTGTGACCTCAATTCCCATGGAAAGGTTGCAAGACTCTATGTGGACAATATTGTACGATTACATGGGGTGTCATCTAGCATTATGTAGAACCGAGACCCCTGGTTCACCTCTAAGTTTTGGGAAGGACAATAGAATGCCATGGGAACATAGCTTAAGTTTAGCATTGCTTTCCATCCTTAGACTGATGGACAGTCAGAGAAAACTATAAGATTCTAGAAGACATGCTTAGAGCCCGCACCATCGATTTCAAAGTGTGTTTGGGATGAAAATTGTCCCTAATAGAGTTTGCCTACAATAACAGCTATCAAGTAACTATCGGCATGTCTCCCTATGAGGCTCTTTATGGCAAGAAATGCCAAACGCCATTATAGTGGGATGAGGTTGGAGAAAGAAGGGTAGTAGGACCAAACATAGTGCAAAAAACATGCCAAGTAGTGGATTTGATCAGGGAAAGAATCAAGGTAGCTCAATCCCAATAGAAAAGCTACTCAGATGTATGCTGGAAAGACTTAGAGTTCAAAGTGGGGGATAAAGTCTTCCACAGGATATCCCCTCTTTGAGGCATTAAGTGGTTTGGAAATAAGGGCAAACTCAGCCCAATGTATGTGGGACCATACAAAATGTTAAAGAGATGCGGGCAGTTGCATACCAGTTGACACTACCTCCGTCCTTATCAGGAGTTCATGACGTGTTTCGTATTGATGCTGAAGAAGTACATCACAAACCTCTCCCATGTCCTAAGTGTAAATTCCCCTTAGCCAAATGAGGATTTGACTTGTTACACGCCGTTCCCCATGTATCAGTACTATGGAATGTAGCGGGATTTTTCATCCAGTTAGGGCAATTAGAAATCCCCTATCAAGAACACGAATTGAGGTATGTCAATCATTCATCCATATAATCACATACAAGCATATATATAACCACCACAATAAAATGAAGCAATTTAAGTAGAGTATAGTGGAATACTTTAATTGAAATTTATCTAGTAGCTGATTACTAGTGAAAAAGTAAATAGTATCATCCATCCTATTGTACTTCAAATAGTAAATAGAATAAAGTAAAGTAATCCCATGAATTTAAATCATTTTTATGGACAACGTGTCCACATTCAAATAAATTAAACTCAAATAAAATAGTTTATGATTGTCCCAAGTGTGTCTAAGCGTAAACATAATCATCGCACTCACACTTCGGATCATAGATATCCTCGTCGCTGACATCTATGTCTTCGAAATCAATAACGTTCATTCCTACATCATCTAAACTAGTTTGTTTACACAAGGGTAAGCTCACCTACTGAGCTTAGTAAGCAAATCAAACGTGCAACATATAAAATGCATGGAATTAATAATTACGTTCAGGTATGATAACTGTAGGTGCCAACTCTGGATAACTAAAATGGAGCCTCCAGGTTGCACGGATCATCTCCACCAGAATGAATGAAGCCTCCCTCAGAACGAATCACCATCCCCCATGTATAGGTCAGGCATTTTGGTCTTCGATCGCAACTCATCCCAAGTTCACCCATGTGACACTTGAGGAGGTGATAATCTCACTAGTCGACTCGCCCACCCATTCACACTACGTCGGATATGGGGAGCATCGCAGTTATGCTTAGTCCACCCTTTATTGAACCTATGCCATTACATAACCCCCAACGGCTAGGGATATAGTTATATGGGTAATTATTGTGCAACTAAACAAGTCCACTTAATTAATCATGTTACTATACGGTAACGTCGCCAAGCTTCTGACCTCGTTCGAGCCCCCATATAAGACATCATGACTTGGCTAAGTTACATATGGTCAATGCATAGTAGTGCCAGTAAAAAGTGGTGCAAGTGTCCCATACCACCCATCTTCCTCTTTACCAGCGTAACAAGACATCATGAATCACCAAGACCAGATCTACCTTTCATGGAGAGGTCACGAAGTGTCCCATACCATCCCGCTTCCAAACCACTACTACGAGTATCACTATTCGCACACAAGAGTAATACATATGCATGAGCAAACAAAACAGTATATTAGATGGCATGTTATCAAATAATGCATATTATCAATCTCACAACAAGCATCATAATATCAAATTCATACGTAAACAAAGGTCAAATCCACTTACTTGAGTGGTAAATAGAAATACTATAGAAGCACAACTCGAACAGCCTTTTTAAGCTTCCCGTACCTCTAATAACATCATAATAAATAAATATTAATTCTTTGTCTACTATTTATCTACACTGTTTGCTCATCATAGCATCTCATTAATTTTGGTCATTCGATATGGTTTATTAGTCAAGTCTAAGTATATTACAGGTTGCTGTCCAAGTGTTACAAGTGGCATAAAGAATGGACATTAAATTTACAGCCTGATTTCACCACACTAACACTCAAAACATTAAGGAAAAACATTGTTAGACATGGTCATAGGGCCCTAAGCCTTCAAAAGTAGTAATAGGTGTTGTAGCAAGTCACTGGCTGAGCACGGGCATTCACAGTAGTAAAAAGTCTTGCGGCTGGTGGCTATGGCCGCATCTCACCAGTTGTAGGGCGTGCAGTTGGTGGTCGCGGCCACACTCTTTCACATGGCCGAATGGTGCCGCTCGGATCTCTAAGGTACTGTCTAGTCCCAACCAAGGGTGCCTGTGACTTTTGGGTTCGTGGATCTTTGCCTGCACCACTATTTGGATACCCTTTCTATCCATATGATGTCCGAACTACTTCATCCAAATTAGAATCCTTTAAATCTGAGTTCCAACCATCAAATCAATGCGGTTTCTTAGCTTTAGTTCATCTAGAATCTTCCTTAGTCATCCATGAATGACATAGGATGCTTTGATTCATTTATCATTGTTTTACCCACTTTCTTATCATTCCTATGGTTCCGGATTTTCAATCGAAATAGATTTGACACCCAAATCCACACTAGGGTGCTCACCATTAATGGTGATTAAGGATTCTTTCCAGGTAGCCATGGGGATATAATCCCTCAAGGTTTTATCTCATTATATTAACTCAGGAATCGATAGAGTTAGGAAATTGTTACCACCAATCGTTTCCCATTGGTGATTTCGTCAAATGCTCGATCTGAAAGTGACCAAGACTCCTTCCATTCTCTTCTTCTTCCTCTTCTCTTTTCTTGGATCTCTTTTCTTCTTCTTTCTCCAAAACACGTCATACTTCCTCTCTTTTCTCCTCTTCTCGTTTAGTCTTAGGTTGTGAAACGGTGGAATAGAGAAAACTCTATCCACGTTGGAGATTGGTAGGAAGTCTCTAGGATCTCCAAAATGGTAAGTTGGGGGATTTTTCTCCCCTCCTTTCTTATTTCAAATCATGCTTAGTTACTCTACCAAGATTGGATAAAATCCAATCCAATCTGTGGGTCCCTTACATAGTTGGTCATCAACCATGTTCATTTAAGCTCCAGTAGTTGGGAATACATGCTGCTGGTAGTCCCAGCCGGACTTTTTTCTTGGTGTGGCCTGACTCAATTTAAACTAGGGAGGTTCATAGTTGAGTGTTTTGTTACCTCCATTGGGATTTGGTGGTCTGGTTCATGTTGGTCCGACCCGTTTGTCGTGGTAAAACCTGTTACAAAGCCAAAATTTTAAATTATGATCGAAATTTTGGCTGTGGGTCTTACATGACTTACTAAGTGGAATCAATGGAAATAGTAGATAGAAAAGTGCAAATGCTCCGCAATCAAATCTCTGTTATGTTAAGGTGATTTGAAGAAACCATGTTATGGAGGAAGCCTTGTGGGAAGAAGAGGAATCGATTCACAAGAAGTATTCCCCACCTATTCGAGCAACCATGAGCATAAATTTCGGGAACCAAAATTTTTTAGGGGGAGTTGAAAGAACCCTTATCTCGAAATCCCATACTAATTTGGGTTTTGACATGTGGCAGGTCATGCCACCGTAAACGAGCATGGATTGATGCCGGTGTAAACAACCAAATCGGAAGGGTAGCACGGGAAGTTAACCATCCAGAGCTTCGGACAGAGTGAAAACAAACTAACTCTGTCCGGTTGCAAGTGTTCGGTCACAAGACCCGATAACATGTGCAATCAGACAGAACACTGATTGGGTAAACCCAGAATCCGTGACTTAATTAAAGAAGGGTTAGTGCGGGGCCACCCCACACCAAGGAGAAAGGACTCCATGTCCTTGTTTAACTCGACACTTGTCACGTGGAGCCCTCATCCCCACGGGGAGTTAGTGATCCAATAGGAGTGAGAGACTCCAGTCCCTCTAGAATTCTGAAATCTTAGGATTATTTCTCATTCTTCCCCTTTACTCTCAGAAACCCTAAATCGTTCTAACATGTTTTGGGTACAAGAGGAAGGAATTCCGAAGAGAGAGAAGAGAAGAAGAGAAGGCGATGAAGTGCTGCCAGTACTCATTCTCGATAGTTTGCACCACCAACGAATACAGGTATGGGCACTGATTCCCTCTCTCCTATTAGGGCAAACCCTACCAAGGATGAAACATCTTTGAAGGGCTACATGGTGGAAACCTACGGCAGCCATTAATGGCTACCCACAAGTTGCGGCCACCGCGTATCAGTTTTAATGGGAACCTGAATAGCGTACCATCGTGTGCATATGGAATGGAATAAGAAAACCTAGAGAAGGGACTTAGTATGAACATGGGTGTGAAACCCCACATTAAAAATCATAGCTAGACAACGGGACACTTATCCGAGATTTATATTGAAGACACACTCAGAGTTTTTGGTTGCACGTCTGACTACATAATATGTGCGACTGGACAGAGTGACAAACCAAGGGCACCTCTCAGGAGCCATTGGGTCGAGGGTCCGATCGCATGTCTGTTGTGTCTAGAGCTACAATCGGACCATTCTTGAAGGGTCACAAGAAGTGTCCAATCACGGGTTTGGTCGTATGTTTGTTGCGAATGGAGCTGCCACCGAACAACCATAGAGAGGGCCAGTCTTACTCCGGATGAGGGACCAGCTATAGAATGCAGCCAGAGTCCCTGCACCCAGACAAACCTAATAAAGGGTGAATGAACTCAAAACCTAACTCTGAGCTATCCACACTTCCTGCTTAACCAAAGGCTACGCCTAGGAAAGTAAAGTAATGGTAGAACCCATCAAAGATAAGCCTAAATGTTAATAACTAGACTTTCAACTATAGGTGACAGTGTGAGAGTGCGAACGCAAGCATTTGATATCAAGAGGGCGAGTAGCTCTCACCAATCAGGTAAGGGGTAGATTCTGATTTCATTCTGCAGAGTGTTTCTAATAAACCCTGCATGTCTAAATTGCATCTTGTGTGATAACGTTCCATCTAATAACTATGATAACTACTCATGCATTTGCATATTTATTATGATGATGATGATTGACTACATGATGTCTAGTTATGCCATATGGTATTACGTGATCGAGTGGAGGGGATCGTGGGTATCATGTGACCACTGCTTTACATCTCCAGTATCTTGGCCGGGGGACATTGTCTAGGGGGAGGATCGGACAACTCTAGGGTGGAGGATAGGATGGGTGCCTACTAGGATACAAAAATAGAAGCATTGTTGATATGTTAGGATTGGTTAATGATAGTCCTATGCACCGCAACCCTAGCCAATAGGAGGTTAGGTAAAGTGTAAGCTTGTGGATGAGGAAAGCCAAGAGATACTTAGGGACGACATCGTCATGGTACAGCCCTGTCCCCAGAGGGAACCATCTTGGTTGGGAGGTGCTAGGTGCAACATTGTAACTGGGTGAGTGCCTACTCCCTCCTCGTGTATGGAAGTTTTTATGCTTTACGGTGTGGTGGTTTTCTACCTTAGCGCATTGCATCATTATCAGATCCCTAAATGTCATATCTCATGTATTTTTCTTGCTTACTTGTTTTATTCTCTCATTGAGCTTATGTTAGTGAGCTCACCCTACATACGTTCCTCTTTTTAGATATTGTTGCAAGTAATACAATTGCTGATTTATGCCAATAGTTGGACAGAGCAGTGATGGAGGAGGATTCTCATGGCAGCATGTGTGAGTGTGACACATGCATCTTCGAGTAGACGTAGATGTCTAGTTAGTTTATTTTTCCTTTAAGAGACTACTAGTGGCTATGAGCCTAGGATTTGATACTATTATTGGCTTTATGGTTTGTCGTTATTTAAATATGTTTTGATGAGATGATATAAACACATTTACTTTTATTTATCATTAGAACATCAGTTTGTTTATTATAATGCTTCCGCTATTCTTATTATTTTCGATTATGGTTTTTCATGTTTTAGATATTATGTGGTTTAGTATTGATGTACATGGCTTTGGACTGGTTCTTGGGGTTGGACCGGGTTGCTTACGAGTGCTCCAGTCACACCTCTAAGATATCAAAAACGAGGTGTGACAAGGTGGGGGTGGGACCAATAAAGGGGTTTAGGCGGGTGAGGTGTATAAGCTGTGAAGGGGGCATGCGCGGATCGGAGGGGAAGAGGATAGGGAAGGGGAAAGTGTGGCAATTGGAGTAGGGACAGCTTCTAGGGAGGAAGGTGGGGTGATGTAGTAGGGGGTGGTGATTGTACTCATAGATGGAACTGAGGAGTTGGTTAGGATTGGGGAGATGGGAGTCATGGGTGGGGGAGGGAGGAGCTGGGGAAGGGAGGGCAAATGGTAACCGAGGGGAGGGAGGGGGTTGCTAGTAATGGTAAAGGAGTGGGAATAGAGGGGATGCAAGTGGGTGCATTTGCTTAATAACTAGAAGGAATGGATGAAATGGGATCGATAGGAAAGTTGGAGTGAAGGTGTAGAGCATAAGGAAAGTAATTTTCATTAAATCAAACATGACGAGCAATGTAGAATTGGTTGGTGGCCATGTCAAGACAATCATATCTTGTGTGTAAAGAACTGTACCCCAAGAAGACACAAGGAGTTGAACGATTGTCCATCTTGTGTCGGTTGTAGGGCAGAGATAGGGGTAGCAAAGACATCCAAAGATTTAAAGAAAGGAATAATCAGGTGGTGTGTGAGAGAGTAGATTTTTCAAGGCATCCGATTGATGATATAGATCGTGGTTTCAAAAGCAAAGTGCCAGTATTGCCGGGGAACAAAACTATGAACCAAGATGGGAGAGTCCAGTTCCCACATCATAATGATGACGACGCTCTGCGGAGCCTTTTTTTTCATGGTTGTGAGGACAGGAAAGAGAATGAGAGATTCCAAGTTGGTGAAAACTGAGGGAGGATGTGATACTCACCACTCTAATTTGTTTGGAAGGATTTAATAGAGAATTGTCATTTGACAAGAGTTTAGAAATTTTTGAAAACAGAGAAGACATCGGATTTTTGGAGAAGAGGGTAGAACCAAATAAACTTGCTATTATGATCAACAAAAATTAGAAAGAAACTTATGCCCAACATTGGATGGCACGGACAAGGGACCCCCGACATCACTGAAAATTAAATCTAATGGAAATAAACTGTGTGTGGCATGCTGTGATAAAGATAAGTGGTTGGACTTGCTTAATTGACAAGTGGAGGGCGGTGTTGTGGAGGGAGGAATCAATGTATATATATATATATATATATATATATATATATATATATATATATATATATATATATATATATATATATATATATCATACCAGTAAGGAGAACCTCCTTGGTGTACTGATCCTTAATAAGAAAATAAGAGGGGCAAAACTCAAAAAAGACATTATTATCACTAGAAAATTTTGAACAAAAATAAAAGGTTTGGAGATAGTGGGAACATGTAAAACATTAAAAAGGTGAAATGTCACACTTTAAAATCGACATTGTTTTGGTATGATTGGATTCCCTGTTGTGCTAGTATATATCCATAACAAGGATCACATCTGCAATGCAACACTCACAAAACGTCTCGTCCATTCATATTTATAATAAGGATCAAATTAGAGATAATAATTAAAATGCCAGAATCATTTTCATTAATACTGAAGCTGAGAGCTAGAGTGATAATAACATAAGTAAAAGTTTATTTGATGCTATTCCATCCATTGTACTTGTTTGTTCAATTTCCTTTACTATTACTCTGTTTTGGATCTTAATCCGACTTTCAACCCACTTTGTTTTTGGCTAGGCTAGGGCATTGGTCACTGATTTTATTGCTCAAGAGAACAATTTAATTTGTTATAATTGGAGTTGGTTATTTATATAGATGATTCTGATTTTACTTCTTTTATTCTTTTATTCAAATTCAATTCAACAAATTTGATTGATAAAGTAAAATGGAACCTGAGAATGCTGTTAGTTAGATCTGCATCTAAAGTTCATGTCTTCATGAAGCTTTGAGTTTGTCTTTTCTGTATTTTGATAATCGGTTTTAAAAATGGAAATGTATATGAAAGCAGAGACCCTGTGGATCAACATCTGTCTTTTGGTTTAACTGGTCAGTTTTCGTGGAACTGTTGGTTCTGGTTTAATCTGTTTTTGATCGAATTTCGCACTCTGTTCTAAAACTATGATGTCAACAATTATGGTCCAAACTCAAGCCTTGGGATCTGGCTTGTTGGGCCAAGGTTCAGGGCTAGCCCAACCCAAGTTACTCCAGTAGCAACATATTATTTCCAATGCACAAAAGATAAGAGTCTGGATCCTTTCCCCATGTGAATACTGGCCATGTGAATACTGGGTATCCTCTCCTTGGATCTCACACTGTCCACTGGGTGCAAGACCCACCTCAGATAGGGGTTAAGGTTCATTATTTACATAATTTTTTATTATGAAATGATTAGCTATCACTTGGCATACCCATTTTGTAATTTCTTTATTCTCTGGTTTTTCAAAGGATTTCTTTTTGGCTGGGGAATTCATCAATCAAGAATTGTATAACTGAGATGTATTTCTGCAAACAGTTAGTCATCTTCCATACAATAGAAATGGGTATGTGTTTTTCACAAGTGCTAGAGGACTGGAGAAAGGTGACATTACGGACATCTTGGAGCATGCTGCAAGTATATATGTCAATTCTTCCACTGAAGATTTGAGAGCCTCAGAAGAGGCAGCTTTTGCATCCATAAAAAGGGTGGACTACATGGGTGTTTACACTTCTGATCATGTAAAGGAGAGCTGATTAGAACACCCTACAAGGTATATTGATCATGAGAAAATTTCCACAATTTAAATGTTCTTGAAACCTTCTCTCTCTCTCTCTAAAAATTACTTCAGATGATGATATTAAATCAATCTTATTATCGTATTGATTTTTGTCAGGTCATGATTTCACTAAACAAGATCAAAGTTGCCAACCAAAGTGAAAATGTGAACAAGCCATCCCTAAAGTACATACAAATAGTTATTGTGGATAAATTTGAGTTCTAGTTTATGGGTTTTTTGAAATTTCAGAAAGCATTCAAGTAAATGTATTAAAACTGTAGAAGTTAAATGTGTCGTGTAATCACAATTATTCAAATTTTTGGAACTGCTATAACGGCAATGATTTAACGGCATTTTAGAATTTTTAAATCCCAGTTTGAATTAATGATTATTGTACATATGATGTATTTAATGGCAATTGTTTTGAAGGGATGTCTTGAATTTATGTATAATGCAATAGTTGAATTGCTACATCCTACTCCTCCATGTATCTACACAGATTATATATTTAATTTGTTCATTCAAATTTGAGGATCCTAACTTAATCCATTGTTATAATGACTGTGAACTGTAAACTTGTTTCTTATATAAAGTTATCTTATCTGTTAATTGTTTTTGGGGTTGTGACACTTTGTTCCATCCAAGCAAATGGATTAGAATTGCTACCTATTTTTTTGGTAATATTGCTGCCTATTCTTTTTTTTTTTTTTTTTAAATATACAATTTTTAGTAAATGGATTAGAACAAAATTATATTTTAGTAAAATATATATGTTGGATTATAAAAGTTTGAAATTTTGCATCAATTTTACATCTAATCAAACAATCGGTATAAAATTAATTTTACTTTACTTCTCATATAATCAAACGATTCAAAAGGGAAAACAATTTCCCTTCACTTCCCTTCGCTCTTTTTACTTTCCTTTTTTATTTCTTTTGCAACTAAACATAGCCAATGTTTTTTAAATTTATTATTCAATTAGGTTTCAATTCAGAATCAAACAGAATATATAATCTATTTGTTTATATTATCATCATAGATTCCTCGAAATCTTCACTTTACGCTCACTTTTCATTTCCTATTAAAACCTGCCCTTGCTTCTTCACAGAAAAATCAAGAAAACTTAAAAAGTTCCCAAACAGAGCTTTCTTTTTAGGGAAGGCACCTCTTACGCAGGACCGTGAAGCATAGTCAGTGATTATCCTAGTTAGATTCCAACTGGTGTTGAACTGGACTCAGGTGAAATAAAAATTTGAATTGGAAGTTCCATTTTATAGGAGAAAGCGGCAAAATGCAAGTGATTGAGTCAGCAACGTGTCAACCTTATAGATTCTTTGCGGCATTAAATGCGGCGGCTAGGTCGCGTAACTTGCGTTTCTTCTATTATCTGCCACGTGTCCACCAGTTTCTGCCAGCTTGTCGCCATTCGAAGAACGACAACCTTCCTTGCCAGTGGAATCCCAAGAACTCCAAATAAAAAACAAAAAATCGCAAGTCAGGCGAGCCCCCCCTCTCTCTGTCCGTTTCGGATGTCATCAGTTGTATCTTATCTTGTTCACGCCTTTGGCAAGGATTGAAAACTGAAATCTCTTCTTGTTTTCTCTGAACGGGTCTGGTGTTTAGCTGGCACTGAACAGTTTGTGGCGCTTTAAACCATTAGCAGTTTGTCGATGTGGGTAGAGAAAAGAGCATTTGAATGGTCTCTTCCAAGTTCTGATTTCTGGGTTTTGGCTCTTTATCACCATAATAAGCTTATTTCATGAGGTGCAGAATTTAATTTGTCTTCTTTCTGATATTTGTGGTTTATGGGTTTATTGGTTCTTGTTGGCTTCTTGCTTTGTCTGGATGGTGGGGTTTGGAGCTTATCTCCAATGTGTTTTTCTTTTTGGAGTTCTTTGTACTGAAATATTACAAAATTGTTGACAGGCGGATATCATTTGAATGGTTTCTTATAGGGATTGGTATCTTTGTCTCGCTTGCTCTGTTTCTGTTTTTTCCTAGTCAATGAACCCAACTTCTCCCTGTTCTTAATAGTCTTGTACCCGTTCTGGGTTTTACTTGTCTTCTCTCCATTCAGAATTTGTGAGTCATTTTCCCCCCTTCTTTGTGGTTAGCTTTTTGTTCCATTGTAAGCTTCTCTGATGTAATCAAGAGAGTCTATGTTGTGTTCGTACAAAGTTTTAGGTCATATGATTCATAAATAAGTGTGCTTGCTTTGTTTCCCACACTCGTCCATGTTAAGAAGCTTATTTTATAACTGAATTATTTTATTTTGGATGTAATCTTCTTCAGTTTCTTTCCTCATCAATGATTCCTGAAACATATGTGTGTCTGATATGTGGTATGGTTGCTATTCTGAACTCTGATTTCATGGAATTGCTTGTATTTTTCTCAATGTTTAGTTTCATGTTTTTGCTTTGGAAGTTCTACTTAGATTCTCCTATGCTCTTGAGTTTGTAATTTGATGTGTTATACTTCAAAGGTTCCAGGATTAGTTATGTATCCTGATTTCTTAAATTAAAAAAAAAAAAAAAAAAAAAAAAAACGAAATTCAGGAGAAATAGTCCAACCCCTCCCCAACTGAAAATTTTGAGTTCTAGATCATTCTTATGTCATCTGCTTCTTGTATACCTGGTTTACTTCCTGAAGTTGTTCGTTTATATGAGTTTTCTGTTGTATGAGTTTTCTTTTGTCCTAAATCCTGGCAACCCTATTTTCCAAGATCCTCATTTTCGAAAGAATTTTTGTCATTTAGTGTCTCGGATTTGTCTTAATTTAAATGCATTTAATTTTTTTTGATGACATTGTCTTGAAAATAATTATTGACATCTATTTAGAATTTCAGTAGTTTTTAGTTATAGTCTCGTTAATTCTCGGTATCAATTTCTTAAAAAAGTCATATTATGATATCTACTTCAATTAATGAAAATTTGATTGTTCTTTTTGCTTTTAATCAGATTGAAGTTGGAGAATCATCAAATGTGATGGGACTTCTTAAAGGCTCTTTACCTGTTTGCCCTAGAAATCAGCATTGCTCTAGATGGGCTAGAATCTATATGAAGTATTGTCTTTGCGGTGTAAAAGACGGAGTTTCATTAACTTTGGGTTTGGTTAGTGTAATCAGCTGGGGTGTTGCTGAGGTGCCTCAAATCATCACAAACTACAAGGAGAAGTCGACAGAAGGAATTTCCATCGCTTTCCTGATGACATGGATACTTGGGTAAGGATTGTATACCTTCCTGTTCTTTTTGTATATTATATTAGTTGTTTAAGTCTTAATCTATTTGCTCATTGAAAATGACCTTGATGTTCATCTACAAAATATTTTTTTAATTTGTTTCTCTATGAGACCATGACTTGAATCAGTAGACATTGTTCTCTTCTATTGGAAGTTTCAGTTTCAATAGTCAGTGAGGATGCTAGTTTCTTGTCCTTTATATCTAGCATGGGATTCCCTGGAATAAGAAGTGTGTTGAGCTGCAAGTTTAAAGATTAAATCTAATATGGAAAAAAATATGTGAAACTAGGATCTCTTTCTGGATAACAACTAGACAAGGGGTCATTTTAGATATTATGTTGATAGGAAAAAGTTGGTTTTCCTTTTGGATATCATGTTGTTTAAAGTTGTTCATTTGGCCATACCATAAATTGGTTATCCTTCTTTCTGTCGGTTCAGATTCCTTTCTTGGTTAATCCACATGAACATGGAGCACTTGCAGATGTTGTCTTCAGAAAAAGTTAGTATTTGGTCAAACAAAAGTCAGACTAGTTCCATTAGCTCATCTTTTGACATTAGAAACCAAGGCCCGTTTTGGATAATAGTTGAGAAAGTGGAGCCGTTTAGAATTCGTGTTATTTGGATATGTGCTTGATGCATTACAAGTATACACTAGGAAAAATAAGGCCAACCAAACAAGGTCTAAGCCAAACCAGCCAACTTGACATAGGCCAGCCTGGCCAGCCAAGCCAGCCATGGCTTATGGCTGAGCCTTGGCCAGCCGTGACCAAGTCAAAGGAGCTAGACAGCTCGGTACAGCTGGCCACAGCTGGCCAACACTAGCAATAGATTCTTTCTTTATTATTTCTTGCTTTGTTAATGCTTTCCTAATAACTACCAATAAGCATGTCTCTAATACTAGTAATTTAGCAAGGAAAGATTGATCCTTCTTTCCATGAGACTAGTCAACAATGGAAGGATTGACTAGTTTCCCTTCCATAATTATGTAAGCACAATACTCTATATATTTGGATGAATAAGATGAAAGAAGTTTAGACTTGAAAAATATAGAAATTGCTCTTGCGTTTCTGATTGAGTCTCCAAGTTGTGAGGCTCAACTTGTCACAGCCCATTTCCAGATACGGGCGTAATACCCGGGTCGCCCGAATGGTGACCCGTTCCACCCTGGATCCGCAAATTTGTTGTGATTAACTAATTATACTAAACAGTCTACATATGCAATATCCATCAAAATCAAGTAAACAATCAGAGTAATAATAGCGGAAGCTATAATTATAAGTAACAAGATGCCAATCTGATTGTATTCGTAACATAATAAACTATTTGTTATGCCTTACATCAATTGTTTTGCAAAAAATATCATATTGTATCAAATATACAAGTATCCCAAAAGGAGTAAATCTATAACAAAAACTAGTATAGATAGACTACAAAAGGCGTCTATCTACAGATCTACTATCATAAGAGAAAAGGCACACCACGTCAACTGTAGACGCAACCCTCGCCATAATCCTCCATGGGGTCTTCGCCGGTAAAGGCATCCCCAACAAAGGAGACTCCATAAAATCAGCTATAGAGAAGGCACCTACATCAAAATCTGAAAATAGTATCGATCTAAGGGGTGAGCTTCCATCCTAGCTTAGTGAGGAAATCAAGTATCAAAATGCTCATGCAAATGAATGATTATGCAGTTCATCTATTGAGTCTTGGTATAATGGTTCTGAAGATCCATATTGAGATTCCACCATAGCTATTGGCCCCATCTACGATCAGTGGTTTGCAACTCTCATGTACCGGGCAAGGTAGAGACAAGGTACATGGTCCCAGACCGTTAGATTTCCTTTACAAGTGAATCCCCCCTGCCAGATCCCAGATTAAGGGCTCTTCACCTCCCTGAATAGGCTCTGTTCTGGCATCCGAGACCCCATGCCGATCAGATTCTCTCATTGCACATTAACGTCAGCGTCACTAGGGATATGATCCTATGCCAATACGTAACCCCTTATTGGAAAGGGTTCAGGACCATGGGTACTTACATAACCACCTATTTTCTAACATGTGCATATAATGTAAAGGGGGCCACCCCATCAGAGATCCCTGGTCCCGATACCATTGGGCCACCGTGTTCCCGTTAGAGTGCTAGCTATGCAAAGTAGGGTCCATGTGACCATGCGCCACCAGTAACTTCAAGTGTACGCATGCCACACAGACTAAACACACACATTCTCCATACATCATACATAGTGTTGTTTGTATGCAAATGCATGGACAGAGTATCACAAATAAGCATGGCATGTTATATTTCCAAACACAAACAGACATACAAATATGTCTTAGTTACTATGGACCTGACCCCTCACCTACAGGCACTGTAGTGCTAAAGAACTGAAAGCCGGCAACAGGCTTCACCCTGAGATCTCACGTTGGTTTACCTAAACATGTGCGTAAGTTTCATTATGTTTGTTAAACAACTTTTCAACTAGTGTGGACGCGTCCACAACGACATTATGCCGGTCCCAAGACAAGCTAGGAACCCTATGGTTGGCCCCCGAAAGATTTGGACAAGCAGATGGACATCTGTTGTCATGACGGTGGATGGAAGCCCCCGGCGGTAGGTGTTGCCGATTATGTCAAGACTCATAAAAGTTTTCTTTGAGTGAGCCGGCTGACCAAGTCGGCGAACAACTCCGCTGGCTTTGGCAAGCCTCTGACTCCGGCAAGCCTCCCGCTCCTTGGCTGAAGGCTTAGGCTGGCCCATAAGCAAGCCGGCCCCACAACATAGCCGGTAGCATGAGCTAGCCAGTGGACAGTGATCTGGCGGATGGTGTTGCGGATTGTCTGCCTGCTGAGATCATGCTCAAAATATTCTAAGTACTGGTTAAAGTACTGGTCTGGCGGTGGATGACAGCCCGATGGACCATCCACCGGCTACATCCGCTGACCAGACCCTTATGTCAAATTACCGGAGCCAGGGTCTGCAGGTTGAGTCCGAGAACCAGACTTAATGATGCAGTGCATCCACCTGATCTAGCAGCTAGCCCCTCACGTAGGCCTGATCAATACTTTTCCAAAAAGTACACTCGTAAAAGAGGGCAGCCCAAGTCCAAGACCAAACCCATGCCCTAGCCTGGCCTGGTTCAGCCCAACTGTTACTGTTTACATAAACAGTACTTGTAGGCCCACATAAAGCCTCCTTTGTTACTGCCACAAGCTATCTTTCTTTTAGAAGCTATATTAATTGATTAGGAGTCAATTCTAGACAATTCTTATTTGATTAGTCTTTCTTTTCTTTAAGTTTTTTCATGTTCCTAGGTGAATTAATGTAGTGGGTTTAAGTTTCCAAGGCTGCATTAATGTTTTTGTTTTTAAAGTCTTTTTTGTAGTTCCCATGTGTTGGAAACAATTTTCAATGTCTTGGGACAATTTTCTATATCTAGGAATTATGTATCTATGTATGGGGAATTCCAAAGGGGTTTTGAAATTCTAAAGTG
Source organism: Protea cynaroides (assembly GCA_028583415.1). NCBI lineage: Eukaryota > Viridiplantae > Streptophyta > Magnoliopsida > Proteales > Proteaceae > Protea > Protea cynaroides. The sequence continues at coordinate 26,493,260 of CM053269.1, forward strand.
TCTTTAGTACTTTTTGTTATATTCAAGATTTCCATATCTAGATAATGTAACCATGGCTGCTCTCAAAGGCATCCATCAAATTTTACAGCAATTCTCTCTGAATATTTTACCTGAATATTATTTGCTTGTGTAAATAGGCTTAAGTAAGACTCCTACTGAGGGCACTAGTGGGATTCTAGCTTGCCAAGGTTATCCACTAGTGGGACTATAGTACTTATCATTATTCTCTACCAGTCTTCGATCTTGGCTTGCTTACCTTTAGGTTTATATTAAATTGGTATCAGAGCCATGTCTGGTCAAGAAAATAATCCTCAATCAACTGGAGGAGATTCTATTACCATGAAACAAGTTCTTGATTCCATACAAGCCTTATCTGCTCTTATAATAGCCTTGAGCAACGACTACCTTCTGCTTCACTACCTCCAAGCATTAACATTGGAGCAAGAGGTGACTATCATCCACCACTAGCCGGTTCCTATAATGCTAGAAGAGTTCCTATGAGAACTAATGCATATCCACCATCTCAACCACCACCACCACCACCACATCATCCATCAAGCTTCGAAGAGAATATGCGGTCGTATTTTGATCAGAATGTTGGTGAAATTCCCCAAAGACAAGATGACACACATAAAGTCAATATGGAACTGAAGGATAATCCCATCACAACATGGGAAGAAATAAAGGATGATCTGAAATACAATTACCTTCCTCCTTCCTTTGTTAATCGACTCCATGATCAATTCAACACCCTTTGGCAAGGTACCCTATCTGTGGCTGAATATACGGAACAATTTGCTTCCTTACTCTCTCACACTGGTATTGAAACTAGGGATGTTCAACTCATGTCCAAGTTTAAGCTTGGCTTGAAACCTGAGGTTAGGAGAGCCATTGGAACCACTAGCATTTATGACATTAAGGATTGTTGCCAAAAGGCCTTAGAAGCTGAAGATTTGTTAAAGTTACCCTTGAGATCCTTTGACACCCTAACTAGAAATAACATGAGGAATGCTTATAATCGGCCACTCAACAATAGACCCCCTCACCAATCAGGAGCTACTCCTAGAACTGTGGATAAGGGGAAGTCTCTTATGAAAGGAAGTGATAAATGCACAAATTGTTATCATTGCAATAAGTTTGGTCATTTTGCTAAATTCTGTCCACAAAAAGCACGACATGCTAATCTTGCTGTGGGAGAACTTGAACTTGATGATGATGTTGAAATTAATGATGGCTTGCCTCTAGATGATGAAGATGATCATGTCTTTGCCAACGATATCCAAGATGATGATTTGGAACCTTGCGATGTTTATGTTGTTCATCGTATTTTAGCGGCCGACGATGTATTTTCTACAATAAAATATCATGTGGACCCAAAGTAGCACAGGTTGTTGTTGACAATGGAAGTTGTGTTAATGTTGTATCTCAAGGATTTCTTGCAAAAGCCAATCTCTAAGTAGAGAAGCATCCACAACCTTATCGATATCCCTCCTCAATGGGAACACTAAAGTCGTCAATCAAAGATGTTCAGTTCCCCTTAAGTTGGCTTCTTATGAAGAGGATGTCTGGTGTAATGTCATCCCTATGGGTATGATAGATGTCCTACTTGGCCGACCTTGGATTTATGATAATGATGTAGCACTTGGCGGCAAAAATAATCTTTGCTCTTTCACTTTAATCCCATGAATTTACAAGCTATGAGACAACAAAACAAACCCACCAGCAACACACCAGCTCAAAACCCTGAAAAGACAATGGAGAAAAGTAGATCTAGTGGTGTTAAACTATTAGCTGTACCACATTGGGAGTTCATGCAAACAAGTAATGAAACTGGCCTTGTTTTGGCTTTGGCCGCCACAGAAGTTACCCCCACCCCTACACTAACTTTCCCCAAGTCTATGAAGGCTTTGTTGATTCATTTTGCAGATCTTGTACCTGATGAACTTCCAGATGAGTTGCCTCCTCTGAGGGGTATTCAACATGTTATTGACCTTGTGCCAGGGTTAGTTTTGCCAAATCTGCCCGCTTACCATTTGAGCCCTACAAAACATGCGGAGTTGAAGAGACAAGTTGATGACTTATTTAAAAAAGGATTCCTCTAAGAAAGCATGAGTCCTTATGCTGTACTAGCCCTTCTCATGCAAAAGAAGGATGGTTCGTGGCGGATTTTTATTGACAGTCTGGCTATCAACAAAATCACTGTGAAGTACAGGTATCCTATTCCTCGGCTCGATGACATGTTGGATATGCTTTCCAACTCCAGCATCTTTTCAAAGATTGATTTGAAGAGCGGATATCACCAAATATGCATTCGTCCAGGAGATGAATGGAAAACAGTCTTTAAAACCAAAGATAAACTTTATGAATGGAAAGTTATGCCCTTTGGACTTACCGATGGCCATAGCACTTTTATTTTGATGACATTTTATTTATAGCAAAAATACAACTGATCACTTAGAGCGCGTGCATTGTGTGATGCGAGTTCTTTGTTCGGAAAAGCTATATACAACTTGAAGAAGTGTTCTTTCATGCTACCCAAGGTTTTTTTGCTTGGATTTATTATCTCCTCTAAAGGTGTTGAAGCTGATCCAGAGAAATTTTAAAGCATAGTTGATTGGCCTATCCCAAGGACCATCATTGAAGTGAAGCTTCCATGGCTTGGCCTCTTTTTACCGGAGATTAATCAAAGGATTCAGCACCATCATGGCCCCTATTACCGAATGTCTCAAAGGCAAAGGCAAGTTTGAGTGGACACCTGTAGCCACTATGGCCTTCACTCTCATCAAGAAGTGTATGAAAGAGGCACCCGTCCTACGGCTTCCCAATTTTGATACTATTTTTGAAGTATTTACCAATGCTTCACATGTAGTTATTGGTGGTGTTCTTAGGCAAATCGGGCACCCTATTGCCTTCTATAGTAAGAAGCTCAATGATGCTAAATGGCGTTATTCAACTTATGACTTGGAGTTATATGTTGTGGTCCAAGTCTTTAAGCATTGGCAACATTATTTGATTGGCAAGGAGTTTATTTTATTTACCGACCTTGAGGTTCTCAAACACTTGCACTCACAAAAGTCGATAAGTCAAAAGCATGCCAAGTGGATACTTGCAAGAATTTATTTTTGCACTCAAGCACAAAGCAGACAAGGAAAATGTTGTGGCTGATGCACTAAGCCGCAAAGTACTGGTTATCAATACCTTTTCAGCCCATGCTATGAACATCGACCACATCAAGACTGAGTATCCTATAGACAAGGATTTTTCCTTAGTCTACACAAAATTACAGCAAGGTGGGAATAATCTTAAATACTCATTGTATGATGGTTATCAATTTATGGGCACTCAATTATATATTCTTGCATCTTCCCTAAGGCAGCACCTTATTCGGGAATTACATGGAGGAGGATTGGGAGGACATTTTGGGAGAGATGAAACATTTTCACAAGTAGCTGATCGCTACTATTGGCCCAACCTTTTGAAAGATGTTGAGTATGTGATTAAGCAATGTCATACTTGCCAACTTATTAAAGGAACCAAGCTAAATTCTGGTTGTACTCCCCGCTGCTTGTTCCTCATGCATCATGAGTATGGATTTTGTGCTTGGCCTTCCTCTTACTTGGGACAAGCATAATTTTATACTTGTAGTTGTTTACCGCTTCTCCAAGATGGCACACTTCATTCCGTGCTGCAAAACCTCTGATGCACGACATCTTGCTACCCTCTTTTTCAAAGAGGTTGTTCATCTCCACGGACTACCAGAATCTATTGTTTCTGATCGAGATGTCAAATTTATGAGCTATTTTTGGAAGACACTTTGGTTAAAGACCAACACCAAATTGAAGTTCTCAACAGCATTCCATCCGCAAACCGATGGACAAACAGAGGTTATCAATTGAAGCTTAGGCAATCTCTTACGATGCTTGGTACTAGATTATGAGAAGACATGGACATCCATCTTTGATATTGCTGAGTTTGCTTACACTAGTTCGGTAAACTGAACCATTGGACGCACTCCTTTTGAAATTGTGCTTGGAGTACAACCCAGACGACCTATTGACTTGGTCCCACTTCCCTCTCATGCAAGAATCAGCATAGAAGCCGATGAATTCATTAGGCATATCACCGAAGTACAAGCTGATGTGCGATGGCGAATTGCTCTTAGCAATGATCACTATGTTGCCACAGCCAATAGGCATCGTCGTCTGGTGACATTTCAGCCTGTAGATATGTTAATGGTTCGCATTCCCGTTGAGAGGATTGCTCCTGGAATCAACCACAAGCTGCGACCACGAAAGATAGGTCCTTACAAAGTCCTCAAGAAGATTGGCCCAAATGCATATGTGTTGGAATTGCCACCAGACATGAATATCAATAATGTATTCAATGTGGCTGATTTGACTCTTTACACGAGCCATCATTCTAATGAAGGTAACACTGAGCACTCCCTTCGGCTCCTGTAATTCAAATTTACTCCCACGGAATGCATTGAAGATGTTGTTGATGATTGATATGTCATGACACGTCATGGAGGTGGCTATTATAAATTCCTTGTGAAGTGGACGGGTCATCCAATTAAAGATTTCACTTGGATCCATGCCGACGACTTCAAATGTATCAACCCGGATCTTTATGAGCAGTACATGTCTCTTTTACATTCGTCAGAGCCGAATGTGTTTAACCGGGGGGGAGTTGATGCAGTGCATTCACCTGATTCAGCAGCTGACCCCTCACGTAGGCCTGATCAGTACTTTTCCAAGAAGTACATCGTAAAGGAGGGTAGCCCAAGTCCAAGACCAAACCCATGGCCTAGCCTGGCCTGGTTCAGCCCAGCTGTTACTGGTCACGTGAACAATACTTGTGGGCCCATATGAAGCCTCCTTTATTGCTTCCATAAGTTATTCTTCTTCTTGAAGCTATATTAATTGATGAGGATTGATTTCTAGGCAATTCTTATTTGACTAGTCTTTCTTTTATTTAAGTCTTTTCATGTTCCTAGGTGAATTAATGTGGTGGGTTTTAGTTTTCAAGGCAGCATTAATGTTTTTGTTTCTAAAGTCTTGTTTGTAGTTCCCCATGTCTTGGGAACAATTTTCAATCTCTTGGGACAATTTTCTATATCTAGGAATTACTATTTATGTATAGGGAATTCCAAAGGGGTTTTAGAATTCTAAAATGTCTTTAATACTTTTTGTTGTATTCAAGATTTTCATATCTATATAATGCAATCATGGTTGTTCTCAAAGGCATCCATCAAATTTTACAGCAATTCTCTCTGAATATTCTACCTGAATATTATTATTTGCTTGTGTGACTCAAGTGGGCTTAGATAAGACTCTTACAACTGGCACTAGTGGGACTCTAGTACCTACCTTTATTCTCTACTAGTTTTCGATATTGGCTTGCTTACGTTTAGGTTTGCATCACTCAACCGAGGAAGATGAAGTGAAAGTTGGGGATTTGCTTCCCCAACTCACTTCTTTCCACAAATACATGGTGGGTAAGTGTTTTCCCACCCTTAGTAGTAGTTTTAGAGGCAACAACACATCCATTGGAGTATTAATCCCTAACCAAATCTAGGGTTTTTCTTTGGTGGCCAGTAATGGTGGCCAACCACCACCATTACTGGTGGTCTTCAATACACATGAATGGGGGAGAAGAATGGACTTACCTTAGAGATGAAAGGAAGGTCCAAGTGCCTTGAGCTTCAAGCTTCCTTAAAGTTCCCAGGATTTTCTCCCAAGGGTCAGCACCTCCTCCTCAAATGATTAAAAGGAATGAAGGAGGCTTAAGCCTCTATTTATAGCAAATGAGACAGAGAGAGAGGGGGAGAGAGAGAGAGAGAGAAAGAGAGAGAGAGAGAGAGAGAGAGAGAGAGAGAGAGAGAGAGAGACTTCCGCAGTTAAGCCGGCAGCAGGAAGCCGGTTGGCTTATCCTCCAGCTTTGAGCTGCCGACAACGTTAAAGTATAGTCCTGGCTTTAGTTTCTCATGTCCAACACATTGGTAGGCATGTTGGACCCACATAAGGTTTGTAGAATGATTAAAGGTCTAGATAGAATCCCAAACCTAGGATCTGGACATATTCATCTGGTCCGCATCAGGTACGTCAGTTGCCAGCACAGGAAGACTTAGCACAGTAGAAATCCGGGTCAGTAGGGGATTTTGGGTGCAGGTCTTACACGGCCGACCGCCCTTATTCCCTTATCCTCTCTTATCTCAATCTCTTCCTCTATCTCCCCTACTGTCCCTTATTGTTTACGCAACTATCACTGTCCAAAGATCTATCAGTTGCTGATATCAAAGAGTTACTATTGTTGTTGTAAACCCAGACTCGTTTTCAGATGGTAACAGTTTGAAGAAAATTCATAACTTTTCAGCCTTTGGTTGGATTGATCTCAAATTCGGATATGGTTGCAAGTATATCCTAAACTACAATCCCTCCAAGTTTTGTGACTAGCCAACAGTTGGATTGCTCTCAAAGATAAGTTTTTTAATTCTAGTTTCCTAGTTTTGATTTAATTCTTATTGGGATTGGTTGTAAAAGATCCTATCGCAAGGTTAAGGGTGTACATTGATTGTAAACCCTAACCTTTGCATCAGTGCTAGTTAAGTCATCCAATAAATATGCTAATTATCTTTCTTTATGTCAGATATTTTATTTATTTTATTTTTTGGTTTTATATATCTAGTTGCAACCAAAAGGAAAAAGAAATGAAACAATATAGTTTTTGTTCAATTAAACTTTCCATCACATGATTTGTGCATAGAAGTTATTCTTCTTTTGTTCTGGTTGGAAGTTGCTTGCTTCTTCTTGAATAGCACATGACATAGCTTGCATATATTTTTCTGTTACAGAGATCTTTTCAACGTTTGTGGCTGTTTACTGGAACCAGCAACTGTAAGTTCATTCTTTTATTTTTCTTTTGGAAGATATACCTTCACCCTGAAATAATGCTTCAAACCATAAATAATTAAAAATGCCAGGGAGTAGCATCAAGTCAATCTTGTCAGGTGGTGTTTAAAACTTACCAAAAACTAATAATTGGCTTGGACTGAAGTAGACTTTCAACAGACAAAATGATTTGGATCACCTGGCTGGTTGACTAAGGATCTAGTGCGCTGTTGTGTTTGATTTGCTAGTTGATCCCAAGTAACCCTGTATAAATGGTTTGAGTCATTCTTTTGTAGTGGAATCTGACGTGGGATGTCAAACCTTTTGTGCTAAAACTTTAATGTTAGGTTAAAATTTAAAGTAGAGGAAGTCATTTAGAGGATATATTAATTGCTGTTTTTAGCTTGGTAATTATTCCCTATTAGTTTCCAATATTTTTGAAACTTATCTAATTAAATATATTTTTATTCAAGATTTCATTGAAAAAGGAATGATTATATGATAGCTTTAATGGGAAGTTTTATTTGTAGCATGTGCAACCATGGTTCAAGTATTCGGTATCAGATTGGCCAATTTGTATCAATATTTGATGGCCATCAGTATTGGACATGGCCGATCCCAATTGGATACAGATTTCTGACTGATTTTGAGGGTCGGTCCAATACTGTCCTAGATCGGCCGATCCAATCTGACCCAATACCAATTATTTTTTTTTTTAATATTCTATGCCATGTGTCAATCATCTAACAGATAGGGTTACCACGTGACAATCTTCCATGATGAATTTAAAAATATTATTTATTTTTATAATAAAAGTAATAACCGATACATATCATGGGATGAGACCGATTACAAAAAGGTGCATTTCTGGCAAGGTCAGACTGATTTCAGTTGATACTGACTGATTTGGATCGGTATCGGATTGGTTTTGAAACGGCCGATGCCGTGTCTGATGCCTGGATTTACAACCTTGGTGTATCTACATTTTGTGTTTAAGGTGCTGGAAATTTGGAACATAATGGCATATTAATTGGTCTTTTTCTGCGATAGTGGTTTTAAATAGTTTTGCTAGGTTTTTCAAACGTAATACTCTTCTACAATTCTATCAAGTTTGAAGGATATTGTTGTTGTAATATGGGTGTACGTGGGTATAAGGGTATTTTTGTCTTGTACCTATTATTTTCTCATCATAAATAAAGTGGGGCTGTCACATTGACGGTCATTTATTCCTCACAAATCAACATGGTATCAGAGCTGAGATCCTCATTAGGAACCAAATCCTAGCGAGTCTCTCTCTCTCTCTCTCTCTCGATTCTCGCCACCACCCAGCGGCTCTCGGTGGTGGTGCCTTAGCCCACCAAGGGTCCTCTCTCTTGGTGGTTTCTTAGGTCTCTGCCATAGTTTGATTTAAGAAACCTCTATTTTCAGAGTTCTTGTTCTACTTGGGAACACAGGGGTGCGTTGAGCTATGGTGGTTTGTTTTGGTAATTGGGTGCTTTTGTTTTTGGCTGTAGCTTATTCTAGCCTCTCTGTGTGCACCCGTTGATTGGTCATCATGTCTGATATTACTACCGCATCCTATGTTGCAACACCCATTTTCCTTCATTCCTTGTGAGCCTCGTCTGTAATGATGGGAGCAATTTCTTGATGTGGTCACAGTCATGTTACCTATCTATTGATTCCCACAGTTATGTTGGTTATATTATTGGCAAAATGGAAAAGCCTACGACCATTGGTGATACTAAAAAGAAGTGGAGTTTTGCTAATTTGTTGGTGATGTTCTGTCTCATCAACTCTATGCAAACCCAGATTGCCCAAGGTTATCTTCTCTTGGATACTGCCTCCAAGATCTGGAAAGCTGCTAAGGACACCTATTCTGGGTTGGGAAAGGTTCACAGGTTTTTGAACTCAGGAAGAAACTTCATGAGAACAAGCAATAGGACCTCAATTTGTCCCAATACTACTCTGAGTGGTGTAGTTTGTGGCAGGAATTGGACTTTTATTATACCTTTCAACCTACTTACACCACTGATGCAACCAACTTTCAGAAGTGTGAAGATAAGTTTTGGGTGTATGATTTTCTGGCGGCCTGAACATTGCATATGATCAGACTCGCACCCAAGTGGTTAGTCGTGACTCGTGATCCCTTTCCTACCTTGGAACAATCTTATTCCTTGATTTAATTGGAGGACAGCCGCTGTACTGCCATGTTACCACCCAGTCTTCTACCCTCTGTTCCCCAGGATTGTTCTGCCCTCTTTTGGGTATGGTTCTCAGTCTGGAGGCGATGGCTCTGCCCATTCCAATAATCGCACCTTCTGTGATAGAGAGCTTGTCAAGTGTGACTAATGTAGTAAGGACGACATACCAAGGATTTCAGCTAGAAACTCCATGGACGTCTAGCTGTTGGTTTTACACTGCACAGTCGTGGGCGAGGTCGGGGCTCCTCTGCTCACCATACTGAGGCATTTGAGTCTGCATCTATTAGTGTTGGTTCTTCTTTATCCCAGGACGAGCTTGCCATGCTTTGATGCCTCATGACTTCCTCGTCCGCTGAGCCTGTTTCCACCACTACCACCTCCTTGGTTCACTTTGTCTCCAATCTTGTTGCCTTTATGTATTTCTTTTGGTGGTCATTGTGCATTTGGTTGTCTCTCGCCCTTGTATAATTAACATTGGTAATACTGACCACATGACTGGTACTTCCAACATATCCACTCGGTATTCTCCTTGTTCTGGTAAGGACAAGGTTCGTGCCGCCGATGGATCCCTTTCCTCTATTTCTGGGAAGGGCTCTATTGAATGTCCCCCACTTTACCATTGGATTCTGGTCTCCATGTTCACAATTACTACTGACCTCCTTTCCATTAGCCATCTTACCATTGATTTGAATTGTAAAGTATTTTTTTTTTCTTCTCACTGTCTTTTTCAGGATTTGGTGACGAGGCAAACAATTTTCTGTATAAGGTACATAGTGGTCTCTATCCACTAGATCCTGGGCTTTCTACTGTCCATTCTGCTCTTCAGACTAATTCTGCGTTAGTTGCTTTATCTGAGTTATCGCTTTGGCATATGCGTTTGGGGCATCATCCTGTTGCACTCTTATTAAAGTTTTTCCACATTTATTTCAGCACTGTAATTCCAAGGAATTTTTTTTTTGTGAGGCTAGTGTTTTAGCCAAGCAGACTCGTTCTACCGATTCTACTTTGAATAAAAGAAGTGTTGTTCCTTTTATGTTAATAGATTCTGATGTGTGGGGCCCTACCCGATGCTCATCTGTCTCTGGTTGCCGATGGTTTGTTACCTTCATTGATTGTCATACTCGGGTTATTTGGATCTATCTTGTTCATCACAAGAGTGAGGTTTTTCGTTGTTTTCAGCTGTTTCATAACATGGTTCACACTTTATTCAGTGCTACCATTCAAGTCCTTTGTAGTGACAATGGTACTGAATATATGGATGATGCTTTCTAGTCTTATCTTGCTAGCCAGGAGATTCTCCATCAAACCAATTGTGTGGACATTCTGACTTAGAATGTTGTTGCTAAGCGCAAAAATCTCCATTTTGTGGAGATTGCTCGCTCTCTCTTGTTTGAGATGCACGTTCGTCCCCAGATTGGAGTGAGGCTGTTTTGACTATAGCCTACCTGATCAACAGGATGCCAACTCGTGTTCTTAACTTTTTTACTCCTCTTGCGGTCTAGATGGGGTCGTCCGACTTTACTTCTCCTCTGCTGGTTTTCGACTATGTGTGCCTTACCTGAAATCATCAACATCTTGGCAAGTTGGATCCCCATGGGCTCAATTGAGTTTTTGTTGGTTACTCTGCCACTCAGAAGGGCTATAAGTGCTACCACCCTCCTTCCCAGTGTGTATTTGTGACTATGGATGTGGTGTTCCATGAGGCTTCCTCTTATTTTTCATTGGCTCCTCTTTTAGGGGGGATCCGATTTGCTTAGTGAAGATGTACCGCTTGTTGCTCAGTTACTGCGCGTGTGCTTCTTGTAGTTGTGCCTTTTACAGCGGTCAGGGGGAGATACAAGATCCTATGCGAGTTTATGTTCCTGCTATCAGCAACACCTAGATACCACAATTGTTGCACCATCTCTACCCAGATTCTCGCCACCTATTGATCATAGGTCTTCCTCCATGTGATAATCTCGTTATTGAACTTCCTAGCACTTTTGATCTATCTTTTGATTTACTTTTTGCTGTCCGGAAGGGGGCGAGATCTTGTACACATCATCCTATTACTTAAGTGGTGTTTCTCTTCCTCATGACTGGCAGGAAGCTCTTACCGACCCGAGTGTAAGGCAGCCATGGTCGAAGAGATGCAAGCATTGAAGAAAAACGAGATTCGGACTTAATGTCTTTTCCTCCTCAGAAGCATCACTATTACCACCATCACCACTATCACTACTATTATCATTTCTATGCCCTGTGTTTGTGTTGGGGAAGGTGAGGGAGTGCCTCCCGAGGAAGTCAATTGGTTATCATCTTCAAATGGAGAGCGTGGCTCTGAGTGAATGCTGCCTTCCGATGCCATATAACCATCAACATCAACTTGAAGATGTGCAGTCAACTGACTATTTGGCTGACCTCCAGGCTCATATAAAACGGGCTTACCTCAATCCCTCACCCACTCATAAAGGGATCCTCCTCTTTGTCCATCTCCAATATCTCACTCAACTCTATTGGGGTTGTATCATTCTCCATGCATAGATGAATGTGCTCCTCCCTCATTCTAATGTTATTATGGACATAACAAGGCCTTTTAGTCAGTCAATACCCAATCAGTTCCGCCTCTTTGTATGTATGAGGAAGAATGTACTCCAATTGCGCTTGCAACCGAAGGCAGAATACATTTGTGATAGAACTTTAATTGCTACCTTACTCACATTTGGGGAGTCTCTTCCATATAAGACCCTTCATTGAGCGACATCATAACATAAAAAAGTATTATTAGGTGATGATACATAGTAAATATTAATATATAATTGACAAAAAATTTTAGGTGATTGGACTCATTAGGGGCGGTGTTGGAACATGCATTACTTGCAGCCCCCCTCCCAAAACTCCCAGTTGCATCTCTAAATGATTTGATCTAAATCCATTGCATGTTAGGTATTAGTGTTATGTTACTAGTTAACACAGTTGCTTATACCATAAAGTAAAGTAAACACTCACTTCTTTATTTGCAATAGATTGGGCACGTGGATTAAGGTTAAGCTTTTTCACCACATCTTAAACTGCTTCTATTAAATCTCGTCTCATCTGAGGATTGTCTTTGTATTAATATTTAGGATAGAGATATATGCTAAAAACAAGGCAATAACATTTTCAGAAACTCAATCTCAATCATAATCGAATTAAATTTATGTCAAATAAATAAATCCTTACCAGCCTTATGTAGTGTATGTGAGAGCTTCCCCTCCCAACAATTTTCGATGATTTTAATAAAATTTGAAGTACCCCTTCTGTACACATCTATGATTTGGGTCTTTATCAGTCCCATTGCTGCCCATAAATGTGGTAAGGTTGATTTTCTCTGTGAATCAACCCTTTTGAGGACTTTCACCACTAGTTCTAATATTAGTACAACCTTCTTCAGATCATCTCAGAATAAGTCATTTGAAATAGTTGACTAAGCTAACCGACCATGGGGAGAAGAAGCTTGAGGCCAGTCACCATTCCTCCGAAGCAAACATGGATCTAAACCCAAGCTTCCTTTTTTCAAAGTTCTTAATAGTAATATAATTTGTGGCAAAGAGTGTCAAACCTGACCTCACTAAATCCCCCCCATATTTGGTCATCAATAATAGTATGGCATATCCATGGTTGTAGACAAATGTACTTACTTGTCTTGCCTTTTCTACAACGTTTTTTACTATCTTAATACTGCCCATATCCTTCAACATCAAGTCTATACAATGGGGCTGCATATGGAGTCCAAAACAAATGATACCTATGATTATTATTCAGTTTTTTGCCAACCTTTTGAAGTTCTTGCCATTATCTGTAACAACTTGTACCACGTTGTCTAGCCCTACATCATTGACAACCTCCTTCAACAACTTATATATATGATGAATTTTTCTTATGCTTGGATGCATCCACAGACTTTAAAAAAAAACTGTTCACCTATCACATGATACCATGAAGTTAATGAAGGACTGTGTAGTGGGTCCAGTTGAACCATCACACATGATAGTAACTCCATGATTCCTTGTATGGCTTTAACCCCTTTACATAATCCTTTATCTTACATCTTATTGAGGGGTAAGTAGGTGTTTATATAGTTCATGAGATGTGGAGCCCTTTACTTCTGGGCCATCCTTGATTACCTCATCCGACATGTTCTCGTAATTTGGGCCATCGGTAGCATGTGTAGGAATACTATGACAAAAAAACCATTTAGCCAGGACAGCCCATGATGAAACCACTTCGAAACCGCCAACTGCCTCCTTTGTGCTTCTCCAAAAACGTTTTAGTTTTTTTTTTCTTCTATTCTTGCTTGGGGAAGAGTGCAGGATACTTGAGAGGATATCAACTGTTGGGCTACGGTGTGGTAGTGGGGGGCCGTGGGACTGAGCCTGAGCTTGAGGAAGAGGTCCTCATAATTTGAGACCTCTTAAATGGGATTGGGATCTGAGGCTGGGGGTTTGCTGTATGTCTCCTCCTCTGTGGCTCTGGCTCTGGTGAAACTTGTTTAGAAGAACCAACACCCCTAGCTATCCGCGTCCGTCTCTCTTGCTCCATGGCCTATGTCTGCCTGCTGGCCGTCATAGCCTGTCTCATCTGCTCAGCTTCCGCATCCTGGTAGTTTGGGTCATCCAAGTTAGGCTCTTCACTATCGTAGTCCTCTTTATCTAGTGTAGATAAGCTCCCCTTTAGACATGCATCTTAAATTCCTACCTTGTTGACCTCTTGTCTCTCTTCTACTGTGTCCCACTCTTCATCACCTTAGTCATAAGCCCATAGTATTTTTTATTTCACTAGGCACCAAGGATTAAAATCTCGGAACTCAAGGGTGTCTCGACCCTTGAGAAAACCGAGATCTCGGAGATGGATCTCGGCGAGATCCGAGGGAAACTCCCAAAGGCTAAAAATGGGAGTTTTGACATGTTTTTGCTCATTTTAAGGCCATTTTAAGGTCTTTTAAGGCTATATACTCCAGGGAAATACTATTTTAACACATATAAACACATTCAAAGCATAAAATTGTAAAATAATCATATTGTGGGAAAATCATACATTCATAAATCATGATATACAATGACACAAATACTCAAAAGTCTCAAAGTTTGAAATACTCAAAATTAAATAGTATATGTGAATATGTGATCGAGATCAACTAATAAAATACAATGATCCCAAGTTCCAAGCTCCCACAAGACTTTTGTGGAGTGATTTGGAAAAAACAGCAACCTTCCAAGCTTAGAAAACCAACTTGGAGATGAGGAGAAGCAAAATAGAAGAAATGAAGTGAAAACACTTAGTCTAGGTCGAAATTTCGACCTATACTTACCTTTTATATGAAAAACTAGTTCGAGTTGGTCGAGACTGGTCGAGACCAACTCGAGAACTGGTCAAGTTGGACAAGTTTTAGTTTCGAGGGGGTGTCTTGTCTTGACCCCCTCGGGAACATTGAGAAACGAGATCTTGGCAAGAGCTCGCCGAGATTTTGATCTATGCTAGGCATACTGGGACATCCGGTTACATTACCATCCCCACTAGCCCAATGCTACTTCAAGGGTGTGGTTCCACCTCCAATATTTCTCCTACAATAGTTGCATTGGGAGGTCCTCTTGTTAGCATCGAGGGGGGTACCATGCCTCCATGTGATGTCTTTGGATCGTTGTGCCTTGTGAATCATCCATTTTGCACTAAGTTGTACACTGTTAATACAAATATACAATAATACATGCATTATTAGCATCCAAACATCAAACAAGCATATAAAAAAAATACAATTAAGCATAAAAATATAGGGAACATCACAAAATTGTTCAATTTCAGCTGAAAGTACATTTTCAATGCATTTCAGAATTTATCATCATTTTCAAACTAAAACAGAAATTTTTTGCTACTTATTTGTATTTAAAATAATAAATACATAATTAATTTACAAAAAAATATATATGAAACATCACAAAATTGTGCAATTTCAGCTGAAACAACATTTAAAATGCATTTCAATATTTGGCATCATTTTCAAAAATAAAACAGAAATTTTTTCCTATTAATTTGTATTTTATCAAATATTATTCTAATTTCCAAAGATTAAAATAATTATTTACAAACAGAAAAATTAATCCAACTCCATCAAGCTTTAGATTTGTCAACATTGTTTAACATACATAAAGGTGAAGTTAATGCATCACATATTATCCCTATTTATTCAATTATTAGTTGCAAAATAATCATTTTTTGAAAATAGAAAATGAAAAAAAAAAAATTTAACAACACAACTTGAAATCCAACTCCATAGAGTTGTATATCGGGACATTGTATACAACATATAAAAATTTGGAAGAGATTCATGGAGTCTACATACAAATTCTTAAGAAAAATAGTTTAGGGAAGAGATTGTTACCTTTTTGCTTCAAATCTTCAATCCTCTATGAAACCAAGTTGAATCCAAGTTGGAGTGCAAAGAAATGTGGAGAATGAGTAATATTTAAGAAGAAATCAAGGTTTTTGGAGAAAAGGGAGGGATTTTGCCAAAATCCTTTGAAAACTAAGAGTCTATGTTGAAACTGTAGAAATAGGCAGGTTTTGATTGAAATCTGTGACTATATACTCGTTGGTTCAGCCAAGGTTCGGTCGAAACAGTGATTACAACCAAAACCTGGTCAAAACAGTGTCTCCAGTCTGAAATATTGTACTTTTTAGTATTGAACCTCAATTTCGTTTTGGGTTCTCAAAAAACCAAAATTTAGAACTATGGTGATATCTATGCACTAACTTGAGGAGGGATGTTGTAATATGGGTGTAGAAGGATACATGGGTATTTTATTTCTTGTACTTATTATTTGTCCATTATAAATAAAGTGGGGCTATCACATTGATATCAACTATGTGGTGTCGATAAAGTCATAAAGTGGGGTTATCACATCGATAAAGTCATATTGTGTTTAGTCTTATCTTAGTAACTCTAAAGGATAATGTAAAACGTAAGATAAGACTAAACACAATATGACTTTATCGACACCACATAGTTGATATCGACCCTGCTATCTCAACTCTCCCCCTATAACACCCTCAACACTTCCCCTCAAGCTAGAGTTCCAGCTTGAAACAACTAAAACATATATGAACTACCACACCGGTCATCAATATATATGGTTGTCGGAGACATCAGAGAGCACAATGAGAACTTCTCTGGTAGCAATACCAACTCACGAACACCTATAGCATCACTATAGACTATTCCCAAGGAAGGCAGATTGTAAGTAGCAGCAACACCATAGGCATATCACATATGTAGTAAATAGTAATAGTGATATCATAGGCACATGTAGTAAGTAATATCAACATATTGTAGCAGTAAATAACTTCACATCAGATAGCATAAGGTTGCTGTGAACCAAACTGCATCAAAAAACATAAGGTTGCTATAAACCAAACCGCATCAGACAACATAAGGTTGCTATGAACCAGACTGCATCAGGTAGCAGTAAACCAGACAGATTGCTTTGTTGCTAAATATTATTGCTGATACCATCTTCATAAATGGTAAGCTCCTTCATGAACAATTAGGTAGGCGGCAGTAGTAACCATCATGAGTAAATAAGTAGGTAGTAAACTGTAGTAGACTCTAGCATGAGCAAATAGGTAAGCTCCATCACGAAACAGGTCGTAGGAAGTAGTAGACTCCATCACAAGCATAGTAAACAGTAGTAGACTCCAACACGAGCTAAAAGGTAGTAGGCTTCAACACAAGCAAAAAGGTAGTAGGCTCCAACACGAGCAAAAAGGTAGTAGGCTCCAACATGAGAAAACACGAACACGAGCAAATATGCTCCTCCCTCTCACGTAGAGTAATCCACATGGATAAATAACCAGGGGTCTTTAAACAATGAGGGATGTGTTGAATCAGAGATGGAGATGAATAAGTGAGATAATTTTCTTCCTCACTCAGCCTTCTTATATATAAATAAATGGATTTACAAGAAATGAAAGTAGATGAGAGAGTAGGTAAGAAAGTAGGTAGGGATGAGTCAGCACTCTTATCTTCACATACGTAGAACCTAGACATAAGCCCATAAAATCCATATTACAATAAAAGAAAAAAATACAAAACTACCTTGGACACCCTAAGTCGACAATGGATTTCAACACTCCCCCTCAAGTTGGTGCATATATATCATGCATACACAACTTAGATAATATCATATGAAAGGGTTTCCCAAGTAGTTTTTTGGTGATGATGTATGCCAGTTAGTCCCCTGATTTGACAAATGGAATCTAAATCTGTCCACTTTCTTGCTTCTCTTTGATGAAGTGACGGTCTATTTCAACATGTTTTGCCCGATCATGCTAAACAAGATCATGAGCAATGTTGATAGCTACTTTATTGTCACAAAACAAGGTCATAGATTGAGGACATTGATCCTTCAAGTCTCTGAGTAAAGCTTGTAATCATAGAAGTTCATATATTTCCTGGGCCATTGCCTTGAATTCTGCCTTTGCACTGGACTGGGCCACTACATTCTGCGCCTAGTAACCAAATTCCTGCCCACAAAGGTGCAGTAACCAAAGATAGATTTACAATTTGGACTACCTACCCAATCTGCATCAGTATAAGCATCCACTTTTAGATGGCTATGCGGCAATAGGAGGATCCCTTTTCCTTGGAGCAGCCTTTAGGTAATGTAGTATCCTGTAGACTGCCTCCATATGAGTAAATTAGGGATCATGCATAAACTGGCTTACCAAACTCACGGCAAATGCAATATCTGGCCGTGTGTGATCGGTAGATGAGCCTTCCAACTAACCTCTGGTACCTGCCTTTGTCTGCCGGTGTTCCTTCTTTTTCCCTGAGTTTAGTACTGAGAACTAATGGTGTATCACGCGGTCGGCACCCGAGCAATCCTGTTTTTAAAAGGAGATCAAGGACATACTTCCTTTGAGAGAGATAGATACCCTTTGTAGATCTGACAACTTCAATCCCAAGAAAGTACTTAAGTTTTTCAAGATCCTTGATTTTAAACTCCTTTCCCAGAAACGTCTTCAGTTTCCTAATCTCATCATTATTATTCCCAGTGATGATGTTATCATCTACGTATACAAGTAGAGCTATAAAAGTACCAGATGAATGTTTATAAATAAAGTATGGTCAACATTACTCTGAACATAATCATATGCTATCATAGCTTTATGCAACCTCCCGAACCATGCTTTAGGGGACTGTTTTAGTTCATATAGAGAGCGTTTCAACTTGCATACATTCTTTTCGTTGCTAGCAGCATCTATAAAACCAGATGGGCAATCCATGTAAACTTCCTCAGTAAGTTCTCTATTGAGGAAAGCATTCTTCACGTTAAGCTGTTGTAAGTCCAAGTTATGATGTACAACACATGGCAAAAGAACCTTGAGTTTGGTCATCTTGGCCACTAGAGCAAATGTTTCTTGGGAATCAATCCAATCAATCCCATATGACTGGGTAAATCCACGAGCAACCAGCCTTGCCTTGTACCGATTCACAGTCCCATTTAATTTTTGTTTTACTGTGAAAACCCACTTGCGTCCTACTGGTCTCTTACCTGGTGGGAGTGGAACAAGGTCCAATGTATCATTCTTCTTTAAGGCTCTCATTTCCTTTACCATTGCAGCTTTCCACCTTTCATCTATAATTGCATCTTGCCATTTTTGGGGAACAGACACAAAGGAAAGTGAGGATACAAATGCATAGAAAAGAGGGAGAAAGAGAGTTATATGAAACAGAATTGGAAATAGGGTGAAGTGTACAGGCCCTAGTACCTTTTCGAAGAGCATGAGAAGTTCGGAATCAGAAGAAGAAAGTTCTTTAGCAAGAGGAGACTTAGTCTCTAGATCCAGGGTTAGCGAAGGGACATGTAAAGTTGCGTTGATGGTAATGGTCCTTCCTTGTTTGCTTTTGGCATGGCTATAGACTTGCAAAGGCTTAGGACTGGTTATGGGTGTAGGAGTAGATTCTATTTCATCAGGTTCTGATGGTACATCTGTATCTGAAATACTTGTGTCCAAATCTAGGATGGATCGTTCTTGGATTTTTTCTGCTTCTTCTGGTACACAAAGAGGTAAATCTTCAACTGCATCATTTTCCCCCTGAAGATGTAGCTGGTAATACATGAGATGCTCAAGGAAAAGAACATCTTTAGTAACAAAATTCCGTTGGGGCAGGGGGTGGTAACACTTGTACCCTTTCTTTGTTGCTGAATAACTAAGAAATATACAGTGCAACCCTTTGGGATCAAGCTTGCCAGGGGATCGATGGTTGCAGGTATAGCAAACACAATCAAAGACCTTAGGTGGTAGCACAAATGAGGTATCACCAAGCAATATATCCAAAGGGGCTCTGTTGTTCAGAATTCGTGATGGTAGGTGATTGATAAGGGAAGTAGCAGTGAGGACAACATCACTTCAGAAATGTGCTGGAATATGACCATCAAACATTAGAGCCCTTATAGTCTCAAGTAGGTGACGGTTCTTCCTCTCTGCAACCCCATCTTAAGCAGATGTGTCAACACAACTGGTTTGATGGACAATGCCATGATATGTTAAATACTGTTGAAAAATACCTTCAATATATTCCTTGCCATTGTCATTGCGAAACACCTTCAGCTAGGTTTGGAACTGTGTCTTGATCATGCTATGGAACTGATGAAAGCATTGGAAAACTTCATTTTTATGATGCATCAAGTAAACTCATGTTGTGCACATGTGACAATCAATAAATGTGACAAACCAGCGATGTCTAGAGATAGATGTAGTCCTAGCTGGGCCCTAGACATCAAAATGTACCAAATTAAATATGATACTACTTCTATTGGTAAATAAGAAGTATGAGCCTGTTTGGCCAAAACACAGGCCTCACATAATAACTCGTCTTTATTACAATTTTTAACTAAGGAAGGAAATAATTGTGATAATATACTGGGAGAAGGGTAACCCAGACGACGGTGCCACTGTTGGATGGTGCTTACGGCATAATAAAGGTGATGGTTGGTGGTATGGTTTGGTGAAGGTGTTGAAGGACCATCATCAAGCAAGTAGAGATCACCATGTAATCTACCAATGTCCAATCATCCTCCTGCTCACCAGATCATGAATCACACAATAGGAAAGAAAAAAAAGTTACTTTACAATTAAGAGATTTGGTAAGACTACTAATAGAAAGTAAATTCGTAGAAAAACTAGGAACATGAAGAACAGAATGTAAGGTAAAGGTGGAAGAGCAACGGATGAAACCCTTTCCAAATATAAGGGAGAGGGACCCCTCTGGTATTCGGACTGTATTAGTCCCAGAAGAGGGAGAGTACAGATAAAAAGAGATGGAGGAACTAGTCATGTGGTCAGTAGCTCCAGTGTCCATAACCCAGGGGCTAAAGACAGAGGAAGCACAGTGACCAACATGAGGAATACCTAGATGAGCAAAATATGAACCTGGAGTGGCAGATGGTGATGGTAGATTGGTGGTTGCCGCTGGAGATGACCTTAGTAAATTTCAGAGAGCCTGAAGTTCTTCTGCTGAAAGCATTTAAAGAGGACCAATAGAAGGGTAAGTTTCTGTTTGATGGGCCTGGGGTGCTCTGAAGTTCTTGGTCTTCTATATCTTTTTTTCACGGCACTTGGCCTCAAAATATGCTAGTTTCACACGTCATTTCCAGTAGGTTTCTTTAGTATGCTTGTCTTTACCATAATGTTCACATCGGACATGCTCTCTATGAGGGGAATACTTAGGAAACTGCTGATTAGTTTGAAGTGCTGATCTTTCAGTTGGTAATGCAGGCATTATAGCTGTTTGTCTCAAATCCTCAGATTGGACTAGGGCATAGGCCTGTTCTAACGATGGCAGAGGCTCACGACTGAGGATTTGAGCCTTGATTTGGTCAAATTCAATATTCATGCTGGCTAAAAAATTATATACTCTAAGTTTGTCCTTTGCTAGTTTCATAGTAGCAACATCGATAGAATAGGCGGCTGTAAATGTGTCATAATAATCCAACTCTTGCCACAGGCTTCTGAGCTTAGAGTAATTTTGGGACACAATAGTATCCTTCTGTTTAGTTGCATTCAATGTTACATAAAGGTCATAAATCAATGAGTAATTTCCAACTTGGGAGTAGGTTTCTTTTGCTGCATTCTAGATTTGCGCAGCATCATGTAATAATACATATCCCCAGGCAATGTTAGGTTCCATGGATCCAATCAAATATGCCATCACAATAGAATTTTTAGAGGCCCAATTTTCATAACACCTGTCTTCTCGGGCAGGTGCCTTTTTCCAGCTTGTAATATAGCTTAGTAGACCTATGGCAGAGATAGCCATGTGGGCAGTTTTGGATCACATCAAATAATTGGTCCCATCCAACTTAAGTGGGTTGGGGATAATAGCAGTAAATTAAAATTTTGGGTTTTGTGTGAGAGGAGAAACTTCTTCTGAAGACTTAGTCATGGTAATGGCCTCTTCTTAATATCATTTGGTCTTGAAAAAAAATAATTTTACCAGAACAAATCAATCTTGCCAATCAATTTAAAAAAAAAAAAAAAAAAAACTTGGAAACAAAGATGCCACAAGGAGAGATACCACAAAAGTCGATCTTTTGTAATTGAACAACACAGCTTCAGTAGGTTTCGATCTTCATATCATCTGAGAAGAATCGATAATGGCTACTTGTGTGTTTTTTGCGAAGAGATCGATCAAATAGAAGGTATAGGCAGGCTAGAACAAGCCAAGGAAAATATCACAACACCCTGTGGCCTTCAAACTCGTGGAGTAGTCCTTCATGACAACCATAGCAAAAAAGTTTCACAGAATCACCAACCAGTTCTCACGATATGGAGAACTTCACAAGAGGACAAAGCTAGAGGCTCTCGGTGGTGGTTAGCTAGGCCACCGAGAGACATCGGGGCCTAATGGAGAGAGAGAGAAAGAAAGAGGGGTGTGGAGGTGGTGATGATACCTAGGATTAGAGTCCTAGGTATTTGGCTTTGATACCATGTTGAATCAGAGATGGAGATGAATGAGTATGATAATTTTCTCCCTTACTCAGCTTTCTTATTTATAGATAAATGAATTTACAAGAAAAGAAAATACGTGAGAGAGTAGGTAAGAAAGTAGGTAGGGATGAGTCAGCACTCTTATCCCCATATACATTGAACCTAGACATAAGCCTATAAAACCCATATTACAATAAAAGGAAAAAGACAGAACTACCCTTGGACACCCTAAATTGACAATGGATTTCAACAAGATGATATCCGAAGTAGTAGAATTACGGTGAATGTATAGAACCAGAAGATGAAATCCAACATTAGCAACAAATCTGAAACTCAGATGAAGCCCAACCTATAGGATAATGCATGTAACAATAGTAGGAGCAAGATATCCAAATTTTAAAATGATCCAACAATCAAATTAAGAGATATGAACAACTCCTTGTATTTATGTAAATATCAATGAATCAAGAGGAATATCAAAAGATGATGTCAATTCAACAGTTGGATTGTGAATTAGGAAAACTCCTTGTTAGTCTAGAAATATTACTCAATTAAAGAAATTGATAGCAATAGCAATAAACAAATCTAGTCGAGGAATACTAAAAGATCAACACTTTATACAAGATTGTTGCCAAGATCATTGCTATCAGATTGAAAGGTGTTCTGGGTGACTTGGGGAGTATGAACCAATCGGCTTTCATCCAAGGTTGAAACATTGCTGATAACATCATGATTTGCAATGATCTTGCCAGAGGTTTTGATAAAAGAAATCATCCTCTTGCTGCCATTTTAAAGTTGGATCTCCACAAAACTTATGATCATGTCAGATGGGAATTTCTTATGGAAGCCATGGCTCGTATGAATTTCTCGGACTCTTTCCGTAATTGGGTTTGGCATTGTGTGTTCCCCTCGATATTCAGTTTTGGTTAATGGTAGCCCAGTAGGCTTTTTCCAGGGGAAGCGAGGAATAAGGCAAGGATGCCCCATGTCTCCTCTCCTGTTCACCATTGTTTTGGAAGGTCTGTCCAAATCCATTGAAGCCAAAGCTATACAAAATAGGATGGATTTCTTCCTGCGATGTAAGGATATTAAGCTGACGCTTCTGGCCTTTGTGGATGATATAATGATTTTCTCTAAAGGAAACCTGAAGTCCATGGAAGCCATATCAGAGACTCTTGTGTCCTTTTCGGTCATGTCAGGGCTGACTATAAATAACCAAAAATCGTCCCTGTTCTTGAGTGGGGTTGAAGAGCCGCTTCGAGAGACCCTTAGGCGCATAGCGGACTATCCCTTGGGAAGGCTGCTTGTAACTTATCTAGGATTACCTATGATCTCTGCTAAGATTATCTGGGCATCATTGCTCTTCAATCCTTGATAGACTGAAGGAAAAGCTCCAGCTGTGGAAAGCAAAATTTCTCTCTTATGCAGGTAGATTGGAACTCGTGAGAGTAGTCATGCAAAGCTCCTATCTGTATTGGTGTGGTATTTTCTGAATTCCTAGTGGGATTGTGAAAAATCTGGAAAGCTTGATGAATGCATTCTTATGGAAAGGGGCAGATGATAACAAATTTTTTCATACCATTGCGTGGGACAAGATCTGTGTGCCCAAAGAAGGAGGCATGGGCATTAGAAGAATCAAAGAAGTTAATAAAGCCTGCATCTTGAAGCTGTTGTGGAGAGTGGTGGAGAAAAGAAAAAGCATTTGGATCCAATGGATTTACAACAAGTACTTAAAAAGGGAATCTGTATGGACGGTGGACGTTACTAATGATGCTTCCTGGGTGTGGAGAAATATTCTTCGACACCGTTTTTTGGCTCTTCCGTTCATTAAGATAGCTATTGACGACGGGTCTTCTACCTTGCTTTGGTTGGATAATTGGCACCCACATGGTGTATTGACCTTGGTTTATGGTGACAAGATTCAACTCAATTCTGGGAGGGATAGACTGGCTACTGTATCCTCCATCTTATCTGGCGGGCTGTGGTCCTTGAGCCGAGCCTCCTCCCCCTTACTGATGCAGGCTTGGGAGGCTCTCTCCTTAGTTTCTCGAAGGCCTTCTGGCAGTGGGGATCTCCATTCTTGGATTGCTGCCCCTAATGGCAAGTTTTCTGTTTACTATGCTTGGGACCTTATCAGATCTCGGCATCCTGTGATTTCCTGGCACGACGCGGTCTGGTTCAAGGGACACTCCCCTCGGTATAGTTTCACCTTGTGGCGTGCCTTGACCATGGCTCTGGCAACCAGATCTTTGTTATGCAACAGGGGCATTATCCAGAATGCTAGATGTGGCTTATGTTGGGCTTGTGATGAAGATGTCCAACACCTCTTTTTCGAGTGTCCATTCTCCAAAAGAATCTGGGGAAAGGTGCTTGAGAAATGCTGGCTCATAGAAGAAGAATTTGCCCTTTTGATCAGGAATGGAGATGGATTGTCAAAAAGTTTAAACGGAATTCCTCCAGTAACACTGTAGTCAAATTGGCCTTTGCAGTTACAATCTATCACATATGGTTTGAGAGGAACAGATTTTGGGTAGGGAAGTCTAGATCCTATGCTCAAATCTGGGAAGCCATCACTTTTGACTTTCGTGGAACGGTCCTCCCCTCCCCCACTTCTTCCTCCCTTCCCCTGCTTTTCGAGAACGATAGATTCATTTTGTCTTCTTGGGATGTTCCCTTTGGTTAAAGTTTCAGGCTATGGTTTTTGGTCGTCTGCTTTAGGGGCATTGCCCTTTGTATGGAGTCTAGCTCTACCCCTGTGGTACCTAGATTTGGTTCTTTTCCTGGCTTCAGGGTGCTGTTAATATATTCATTTATTCACCCAAAAAAAAAAAAAAATATCAGCACCAGATTGAGTAAACAAAGCAATAACTCAACAATAACTGGAGTTTGACACCAAGAGAAGCCAACATAGAAACCGTGGCTAGGTAGAGAAGTAAAACCAAGAATAAGAAAGAGAAACAAATTGAAAGCTTAAACCAAGGGACTGATATAAACATCAATCGATTGTATTGTTAGGCTAGAAACAAAACCAGATTTGAATGAGTAATAACTGATATGCTTTAAGTGCAATAAAACTCAGATCTGCAACTTATATATGCTCAGCAAGAAGCCAATTACTGCATGCACATTAATGGATGGAAATTAATGCTAAAATTGATGTGCAAGACACTAACAGTAGGAGCAGCAACCGTTTGCAGCACTGAAACTGAACCGAAACCAGATTTGAAATCGATGAAGGAATATGATTAAAGGGACGTTAGCAATAAAACTGACTGTAGCAAATCTGTTTAACGGAAATTAGAGAGAGAAGGAAGAAGGATAAGAGAACTGTAACTGATGGCAGGAATTAATGCTAGCAGGCCCAGATTTAATGTGTAATGAAATCCAGATTAAATCAGCATTTAAAGATCAATAAAATGATAGAAATGACCAAGAGAAATAGGTTCAGGTACTGCAAAATGGAATTGATTGGGAGAGAGAGAAATAGTTAGTGTGTTCTCTCCTCTCCACTGCCATCTATTTATTAATAATGAAAATACAGCTAAGACTAAACACTGTAGGACTCTATAGACACCACATAGTGGATATCGACCCTGCTATCTCAACAATTTACTTCTAGATTAATTGGTAATGTATAATTAATACCATAATTAGCTTACATGGATGACACTTATTTGTTTCCCAAAGGTGCATCATCCTTATAAAGTTGACAGTGCTGTGTGATAAGATATATAATATACTTTGTTTGCCAATGGCATGAAGTGCGTTGGCGTAACTATAACCCCTTTCTTGAGTCACTTTCAGGTTGGTTTTAAAAATTATTTAGTTGAACTGCATCTTCTTGACCATGTTCAAAGTTGATTGTGATCAGGTTTAGTTGGCTTACATTCTGAAACCAGAAATGTTAACACGTTCAATCATTTATTCATTTATGTTACCAAAAGATTTTGTCATTCCTTATATGGATAATTTAAAGACCTTTGGTTTATGAGTGGCAATATTTTTAGCGAAAAGCACTACCATTCTTTCAAACCCAATTAAAACCATGTCTGGATGAGATATACCAAAATATACTCTCTCCATCCCACAACAATTTCCATTTTCCTTTTCACTCTATTCCAATACTTTTGTCTACTCTGCAAGACAAGTAATGGATTTTAATCAGTACAGTGCATTACCTGGTAATTATGAAACAATTTCAAAATTTGAAGCATGTAAGGATAAGGAAGAAGGTATTTAGTGAGAGGGCAGCTTGGGAAGAATGTGGGTCTTCAATGCTTCAAGTACATCTCCTTAATATTTTGGATTTTTCATTTACTGTTATTTTGAAGTTAATTATTACCGTAGTTGGGAAGAGTTATGTTTAATCATTCAGTTTTGAGTTCAGATCTTGTACATATTTTTTGGCATTAATTATGCTCTTAATTATAATTAACGGTAATACCGTGTAAAATTACAAACCAGTTTGTATATGGACAGGGTTAACATGGGACATGGACTTAAGTCTCTGTCCAGGATCCAGGTTTGGACGGGTCTGGGTTAGGCAAATAGCCACAAAAAAGCTTCGCTGTCCAACACGGTTCCAGCGTTATTAGCCTATTTTCCACCTCTACTCCAGTTGTTTTGATGTGCTTAACAAATTACTCATAGTTTGGCATGTCTGGCTCTGGAGTTCTGATAGTGAAGATTTTTTCGAAATTCACTTCACTTTGAATATTGGGACATCTACAATATAACATGGAATCAAAATGTCAATAGTAGTATAGTATAATGGAATTATCACAGTTTGTCACTGTCCGCTTATTAGTAAGATAGTTAATTTTTCTAGCTTTATGAGATCAATGGATTTCTATTAACTAATCATTTTCTGTCTACTTTGCAGCTTCCGACGCAATACTATATGGCAATGGTAAGAGTTGCATGTGCACACACACACACACACACACACACATATGCACATGCAAAGATCTCCTGGATGGCCACAAAGTCCTATTGTCAGTTGCCTAGCACTAATGTTGGTGATGAAATTTTGTGGACATATTTTATGTGTCATTTATGTAATCATGTGGTAAGTTTCAGGTGTAGGATCTTACTACATGCTTTTATGAAGCTTAAAAAAGGTTTTGAGAGGCAAACTCAGTTAATGACTTAAAATACAATGAAAAAAAGATGATACACATCTGTTATCTGTATATGGTTAGATTTGGCTCCAAAATTGATTTTTGTCCAGTCTACAACAGTGTCATATCCTTCCAACACTTGGAATGGATAGATCAGTGTAAACGGGCCAAACTAGGTTAGCAGTCAATTTAATGCTTCCTTGGTCAATTGGCTGGACTACCTTTCTGTATGTTTTAAATAATTGCGAAGTTTATCTTACTGTCATTGTGTTTTGCAGTTGTACACAATAACTACTGTATTTCTGGCAGCACAAACCGTGTACTATGGTCACATCTATAACCGCCTGAAATCGCATAAACGAGACTACCAGGTCAGATTTTTCCTACTATTTGTAGCCTCAACAACTTCGTTTTATGGGCTTGACTTGTATAATGATTTATTATTTCAGTTAACCGTATTTCATTTTAGGGCCTTTAATAATTTAATGATTTATTACGGCCAATGTTTGATGTCTCTGATAATAAATTTATTATAGATCAAGCAATGCAGGTAGCAATCAACTGATGTCTCAGATAAATCAAGACTCTTGGAATGAAAAATTGGAAAAAGAAATGTCGAAAGCTCTAGGACTCTTAGCTTTGACTCTAATCTTAAACAAAATAGAAACTTCAAAAGTTTAGAAACTTCCTAAAAAACTTGTCAAGTGACTTTGGGAATCTCTTAAAAAAACAGAAAAAAAATTACTGAAACATACCAATAATCCTTTGGTAAGATACTTATCTAACATTGTCTCCTGTGAGGCCTAATATTTGCCCTCGTAATTTAGCCCATTATAACACCAATACTCATCGAGATATATCATATTTAGTTCAGTACAATTTTAAGTTGTGTTGACCTTCCCATGAACCTTGATAGTGATTCTCATTAATTGCATAGCTCATTTTTATTTGTACCCTTCATTAGTTCATTGAGAAACAATTTGTGGAACAATAGTTTATGCTATTTCCACAAAATATACAGATAAAACAACTTGTTAAACAATATTTCTTTTGAAAAGAAAAGAAATAATTAGATACAAATGCTTACAGCATCTCCTTCGAAGCCTCCAATCGGCATAGAGTATATAACTTCGATCATAGGGATCAATTTCTAGTCGTTTAGCTTCATAATAATTCTGTAAAGCTTCCGCATAATTTCCTTTGGATTGACTGACATCCGTTATGGTCGTTCATTCTATTCAAAGAATGCCCCCACTGCCACCCCAAAAGCGTTATCCCTTCCGGGGCTCCTATTCGAGAGAACCAGCTATCCATTCGCATTCCCCACCCACTGCAGTTCAGATGGCACAGAGAACCATGCCATTTAGACGAGTTGTGTGGGACGTAGTAGAATATGCTACATGCCGGGTTTTTTGCTGCGAGATCATATTCTCCTAGAGCTACCCCATTTGATCAGGACCATGCATAGCAAGAGATGACATAAACGCAACTTCCGGCCAGGGCTTGACATGCCGCGAATCCTCTTGAAAGAGAGGGGTGCCTTCGGGAACGCGGACACAGGTGGTGCATGGCTGTCGTCAGCTCGTGCCGTAAGGTGTTGGGTTAAGTCCCACAACGAGCGCAACTTAACTTAGGGTTTGAGGCTTTGAGGTTTTGAGGACTGTATCTAACCCTGTTCCTTCCTGCCCGTATTAATGTAAGAGGAAATTCTGAGTATTATTCCAGTAGATCTACACTATGTTTGAACTTCAAGCTCCATTCATTGGTTGAATTGTTATTTGACTTGTATGTTTCACCCGGTTATAGTAATTGATTGCTTCCTACGTATCACACTTCTTCTGATTGTTATTTTTCCTCAACTGCATTTTATTCTAGTAGTCTTTGTTTATTTTCATGTTACCTCCTCCCCTTTGGTTATTTGCTTCCTAATTAGTTTGTGGATATAGGGTGGCATGCTTTCCCAAACAGAGGCAGTTGATAAAAGCAGTATTGTTGGTGAGAGTCAAACCCAGCTTGGTGAGGAAGCACTGACAAGCTCGCCAATTGCAGTCGTTTCTCATGCTGGCCCCCATGGAAGAACATTTTATTACACGTAATTCCCTTCTCCTTGAGATGCTATTTTGTGCAGAACAATGTGCTGACCAAGGTTCAAGTGATCGGGATTGATCCCAGGTGATTCCAATTCCGATCTCTATCCGGATCAGCCAGGTCGGGCCGATTCAGCTTGGACTGGCCTTTGAATCGACCAAAAATACAATTAAAAAATAAAAAAAAAACATAAAAAATCTATAACAACATAATGGAACCCTGGTGCTGATATTATTACTCATAACTGTTGTTATCTAAGTGATCTCTTCACTCTCTCTCTCTCTCTCTCTCTCTGGATAAATCTAGTTCCTAACATCTTTATTGACTGTGGTCCTTATCTTTCCAACCAAGTAAACTAGGATCATGTATTCAATGAATTACAGGGAAAAGATTTATTTTTTTGTTCATGACTTCCATTTTAGCCATGTCAATAGATGACGTCAGAAATGACACTGCACATCAAATCAGGAATTCCCTGGTTAGCAGTTCCCTGCTCAAAGTTAGCTTAATACCCCTTGCAGCATTTATTGTGCTTTCCGACTAGTAGCTCATAGATATATTTGGAAAAAAATGCAATTCAATGATATTCCAAGAAGTGATAAGGAAAATCATGAATACAAACTTCTCTGTGTTTTTCTTTTTTCTTTGCTTTTAGTTGTTCCGGATAGGCAAGAAAGATATATTGCATGAATGGTAGGATAGCAATGCAATTCAAGTTACTATAGCGTTCAGCAAAAGGAAAAACAAGACAAATAGAAGACATAACATTAGCAACCCATATAACAACCTGCAACCCAAAACATTACATAGGGTATTGGCCTCTTGGGATTCAAGTTTCTGACGTCTGACACTTTTTTTGAGGAAGTGTGGTTGAAGGATTAGAAGAAAGGTGAAGGTGGGATTCTATCCCAAGACTTAGCCGCTATCTACCAGAATCCTTCACAGCTATGCTAGTTGATATCTTCCACCCTGACATCTGACAATTTTATGTTATTATATTGTAACTTAGCAGCAGAAACGAATCAATTTAGATAGTCCTTTGTGGCTCCGGTGGCTGCTACCATCAAAATGGAGTTTAGCCTCTCCTTCTGCGGGTTTTTATTATATGTTACCTTATAGAGAGGAACTACTGGAAGATTAAAAAACTTTTATTCACATTAGACACTATTTTATCTTAATTATTTTTTATAAAGCTTCACGGTAGTGATGATAAGTTCAAAATGTCAGAGCCTTTTCAGGCTACTATATCTTTACTTGGCATGATATATGTAACAAGGAGAGCTTTGTCCAAAATTATTTAAATCTGTAATATTCATGGCAAGTGCTGCCTTCAACACTGTGTATCTTTTTCTTATTACATGCCAGCAATATAAAGTAATTGGACATTATATCACATTAACATAAATTAAAAATGTTTTTAATAAAGAAATTGTCAAATTAATACTGGAATTATCAATTTTGTGCCATTCAACTCATATGGAAAAAGGACTATATTGTAGAAAACAGGTAAAGGGAAAGATTTACATACTTTGGTCCATTTGGTTTTCTTGTTCTGTGCTTTGAAGCTTAGGTTGAAAGTATAAAATTTTCAGGTCAAAATCCTTGCATGTGTTTCACCTGACTTTGTTCATTCGAAAGTGATATCTTATCTTTCAAATTTTAACCTTTTAATTTGGGTCACTGGATGGGACAGGTCAGCGAGATCTCTGTCAAGGAGTCTTACACCTACTGCAGGATCATATTTAGGAAGATCTCCGATCACCATTCCTGGTCAACATTCTCTTCAAGCGCCCTTGCTTAGTGAAATTATTTCTACAGAATATCCTACTACTATAAAAACCAAGAGCACGCTTTGTGTGGTGAGCTGCTGATAGATTCAGGATCATTACTTTGTTTCCACTTGTGACATTATCTTAAAAGTTACTCTGTTGCAGGTCTCTGCAGTGACATTATTCATCAAAAGCTTTGGTCTCTACACTCTTCAGCTTGATAGATCTGACATTTCTTCAGAGAAACCAACTGGAGTTGTAATTTTTATAGGAAGAAAGCTTTTGCAGGTAAATAATGCAATAACTTAATCTTCTTCATTGAGAGCCATAGTTATCAAGGCATCACCAAAGCTACAAGGCACCCTCGAAAACCCAAAGCACAGGTTGCATTGTTTGTCTAGGTGCCTGGTGTCTTTCTGGTCAATGGGTGTGGAAAATTTTGAAGAAGAAGGAAAGATTAGGAAAGTACGGAGAGGAACAAAACAAAATTTGCCTGTAAACTGACATGCATACCTAAAAGGGCATATTTTTGTCCACATATGGCATGCACTTTGAACACTCCAATCTTGCCAAGGCATTGGTGCCTAGCCACCTCCATGGCTCACCTGGTCGTCATGACAAGTATGTTGAGACCTAGAAAATATAATAGCTTTGCTACATGAAAGCTCCAAGGTTCACCTCAGCTACTCTCAGTCAGTTAATCAGATAATTTAATGTGACCATCAAATTGATGGAATACTAGTGGGATGGGGTGTAATTCAATAATAGTTCCCATTTGACCAACTTGTCTCTCAAAGTACTCTTACCCGCTCCTTTTGTAAGAAGCTTTTTTTTTTTTTTTTGTCCGATGTATTGTTCCCTTCTTTTTTTCTTTTTTTCCTGACTTGTCTGGTTTCATTTTTTGGTCACTGAGCTCTGTTGTACCTAAAATTTCTCATCAGTCAAACAATCTATTCTGATGGGGATTGCCACAGAATCTAACAATAGATGGGGAGAAGTGGTTTTCCTTAAATTGGTCATTCTGGATGATTGTCATTGTGACTACCTTGAAGCTGATCTTTCAATCCTTAAGTTTTTTGAGCTTCCCTCCTCTTAATACCTTCAAAATGTGGCATCAGTAGTTCGCTTGATTTTCTTTGCATTGGGTTTTTTCAGAATGGTGGTGGATTATTATTGGTTAATGAAGTTGAAGAACACAGTGGCATTGGAACCTTCCTTGGTTGGGCAATGGCAGCTATATATATGGGAGGACGGATTCCGCAAATATTCTTAAATGTGAGTTTTAGTATGCATTTATATAAATTTTTCTAGTAATTCGATCTTCCCATCTTTAGAAGTTTGCCATGATTCTCTACACCTGTAATGAAGGATAAGTTGCACCAGGGGAAAAAACAGTTATGAAGAATATAATATAGGATAATAGATGATGGTATGTTGGTATGGCGTTTCCATCCATTACGTTGGGAACATAAGTTTTGATGTCTACGTCTGGAAAAGATCCCCCACCTCCAACCCCAATAGGTGGTGGTGGTGGTGCACTGGACTAGATATCTATGAGAATGAGTCTTTTTAAATCTCTCTTTTTTTTTCTTTTTTCCTTTTTTTGGAATGGTGTAGTACATGAATGTTGGCTCTCACAACCCTTGTTTTTGGTGGCTCTTTCATGGTATCTTGGTTTTGTTTGACTTATACTCTATACATGTATTTGTTATTAACTCCATGTGATTTAAACTAACATAGAGTCTGTTTTAAATCAAACCTTGCAGATTAGAAGAGGCAATGTTGAGGTAAGCCTTCTTGTCTTTTATATTTTGGATGTCTCTTGTTCATTGAAGAGAATACTTTTCCCTTCCCTCATGATCCCTGCATTCTTTCTAGACGAGGATAGTTTTCTTAGATTCTGTTAGTTTATTTCTTTATTTTTTTACCTTTTCTATATTGATTTCTATTCTCATGAACACCAAACTTAAAAGGGAGTGCAGAGATGGTACAGTCCAACTGCCTCCAGTTGCAGCCTCATGATCCCTGCATCCTTGACGAGGATAGTTTTCTTAGATTCTGTTAGTTTATTTTTGTATTTTTTACCTTTTCTATATTGATTTTGTTGAGAGATCGTATGGTCCACATGGATTAACCATCGTGTAGTTTAGATTTATTTATGCTTTTTTTTCATTGTCTGGATTTATTGTATTACTGTCTAGAGTCATTGTACTACCTATATTGTACTGTTGTACTACCTGTACTACCCTCATTGTACTGCCTGTATTGTACTACCTATACTATCTCTTTCTCTCTTTGTATTCATTCTCACATTATAAATAAGAGGATCTCTGTCTATTGTAAGATAAGTCATACCATTCTTTCTACATGGTATCAGAGCAAGGTTAGTTCTCTCCTTTCTTTTTTCTTTTTTTCTCCATTCCTCCCCACCGCTACCACCAACGACTACCGCCACTCACCGAAATCCTCTAAACCTGCCGGAATACCCTTACACCCTACCGGAAACCACTGTCCTCTTGATCATACCATGATCTGAGGAATTTTTTTTAAGTTTTCTCTTCTCGGTTACCGTGTATCCCTTGTTTATGGGATTTTTAATCACAGAGATCACGTCCAGCGCCTCCATCATGTCTTCTATAACCCTTTGAAGATCGAGTTGCTTTCTTCTTGATCTTTGCTTCCCCAAAGATTGATACACGGCCTAACTGGTATTTCTTTCTCCGATCTTTACATTCACTATGTCTTCTGAGGTTACCTCTGTAGGGACAAAATCTTTTAAGATGGAGAATTTCACCATTCCTACTAATACCATCAAATTGGACGATGGAAATTATTTGATGTGGTCTCGAGCCTCACAGCTCTCCATTACAGCATGGGGGTTATCCACTTATCTTACAGGTAAGAAAACCCTACCCACAACCGATGCTGCGAAGGACAAATGGCATGCTGAGAATTCGTTAGTCATGCAATACCTTCTCAACTCTATACAACCTGACATAGCAGAGGGATAGCTATTGTTGGACACGGCTGCCCAAATCTGGAAATCTGCCAAAGACACATACTCCCAGGTAGGGAACTATGCATTAATCTATGCAATGCAGAAGAAAATTAATACCACTTCCTAGCTAGAACTCATTGTGTCGCAATACTATATTCAGCTACGCAGTTATTATCAGGCTCTGGATTTTTATGATGGTTTTCATGCCAAATGTGATGCTGATGTAACTCTATATAAAAAATGTGAAGAACAATACAGGGTATACACTTTCTTAGCAGGTCTAAATGTGGAACTAGATCCCATTTGCTCTCAGATTCTCAGCAAGGATCCCTTCTCATCCCTGGAACAAGCTTATGCCATGGTACAACTTAAGGATCAACGGCATACCACTATGCTCTTATCTGCTCCACCTGCTCGATCTGCTCTCCAGAATTCTTCTGCACCTCACCAGGTATCTACTGCATCCAAAGAACCTGTGATGTGCAAACATTGTAGAAAACCATGGCACCTCAAAGATACTTACTGGAAACTCCATGGTAAGCCTGCCGATTTTGAAGCCAAAAGGAGGGACAAAAGTTAGCAACGATCCAAGTCCTTTACGGGTCCTCAGGTTCATCAGACTGAAGCTCATTCATCCGAACCTCCTCCTGCCACTTTAGACAGTGACAATATCTTACAGGCTATCAGTCATCTGCTTCAACCATCTGCTGCAACCTCCGGATCGCCATCTGCTGCAACCTCCGGATCGCCATCTGCTGCAACCTCCGGATCGCCATATGCTGCAACCTCCGGATCGCCATCTGCTACTGCATCTACATCCCTTCCAAGTTCCCATTTTGCTCACTCAGGTATGTGTTTCAGTACGTCAATGGTCTCTAATCCTTGAATTCTTGACTCCGGAGCCACTGACCACATGACTAGTGACCCTAGTCTTTTCCGTCAATTTTTTCCTGCTTCTAAAACTAACACGGTCCGTATTGCTGATGGGACCTTATCATCTGTATCAGGGAAAGGTTCCATTCTATGCACTCCTTCGTTGACTTTGCAGTCCGTTCTTTATGTCCGAATTTTGCCGTTAATCTCATGTTTATTAGTCAAATTACTTTGGGTTTAAACTGCAAAGTCACCTTTTTTTCTTCTTATTGTTTGTTTCAAGATCTAAAAATCGAGAAGACGATTGGATGTGGTAGGCTGCAGGGTGGTTTGTACTTGCTTGAGAAAGGTCTTCCCCTATAGTTTTGGCCCTAGAACCCGTCCATCACCTTTATTCGGCATCCTCTAATCTGCAACAATGACACCAGCACCTCAGGCATCCATCTTTTACAGTTTTGTCAAATCTTTTCCCCTCTTTAACGAATAAATGTAAACGGGACGAGTTTTTTTGCGAAACTTGTATTCTGGCTAAGCAAACTCGGTCTTCGTATAGTTTTTCTTTTAAACAGAGTAGTATTCTTTTTCGTTTGGTTCACTTTGATGTCTGGGGGCCAGCTTGTACGAACTCTATTTCTGGTCATAGGTGGTTTGTTACTTTTATTGATTGTTATGCCTGTACTACCTAGGTTTACCTAATGCATCAGAAGAGTGACGTGTTTTCCTATTTTCGTCTCTTCCATAAGATGGTTCAAACTCAATTCTCTGAAGTGACAATGGCCAAGAGTATCTTGAGGGGGAATTTCAATAATATCTCGATGACCATGGTATTGTCCACCAGACAAGTTGTGTTGATATTCCTGCCCAGAATGGGGTCACTGAACAGAAGAATTGTCGCCTCCTTGAAGTAGCTCGTGCCTCGATGTTCAGCTGGAATGTCCCACCTCAATTTTGGAGTGATGCCATCCTTACCGCTGCCTATCTCATCAACCGTGTTCTTACCCCTGTTTTGGACAATCACTCCCCGTTAGACCTATTGCTTCATGATGCCACCCATATCATACCTCCAAAGGTCTTTGGTTGCGTCTGTTACGAGCGCAACCATCGATCCCCAGGAAAACTTGAACCCCGGGGGTTCCGATGTCTTTTTTTGGGTTATTCTCCAACTCAAAAGGGTTATCGGTGTTATCATCCTCCTACCTGTCGTACCTTTGTGTCCATGGATGTTCATTTTTATGAACACCTTCCCTACTACCCCACATCCCATCTTCAGGGGGAGTCTTTGTTACAGGAAGATGGTCCTATGATTGAACCTATGGCTCCTCCACTTCAAGGGGAGACCATAAATTCATCAGGAGATTCTTCCCTTGCTGCACCCCTTGAAGAATCCTTGGCTGAGCCCACTGCTGCTTCTGAACACACTACTGAAGCCGATCCTACACTACATGTTTATAGCCACCAGACTAGACTCAAGGAAGTACCAACCACCATCACCAACGCACCTACACACATCCCTTCGTCGGCTCTGGAACCAGAGAATGAGATTCTTCAGCCTGGTAAAACTTCTTCTCATGAATCTGATTTAAATGTTCCCATTTCTCATAGGAAAGGTACTAGGTCTTGTACTCAACATCCTCTGTCTCAGTTTGTCTCTTATTACTTACTCTCTCCTTCATATAGTGCCTTTGTTTCCGCATTGTTGTCTATGTCTATTCTTAAACATTGGCAGGATGCAGTTAAAGATGTGAAATGGAAAACAACAATGATTGAGGAGATGAATGCCTTGAAGAAAAATGAGACTGGGAATCTGGTTGATCTTCCTTCAGGAAAGAAACCGGTTGGGTGCAAGTGGGTCTTCACCATCAAGTAGATGGATCCATAGACAGGTACAAGGCCAGATTAGTTGCTCACGGCTTCACTCAGACCTATGAGATTGATTATCAGGAGACATTTGCACTAGTGGCAAAAATGACTACTATTAGGATCATTTTAGCGTGTGCAGTATACTTTGACTAGGATCTAAAGCAGTTGGATGTCAAGAATGCTTTCCTTCATGGGGAGTTAGCTGAGGAAGTACATATGGATGTCCCTCCAGGATTTGACTCGTCTGCTACTAAAGGGAAAGTTTGCAAGCTGAAGAAATCCCTGTATGGACTCGAGCAATCACCTAGGGCCTGGTTTGGGAGATTTCACCAGGTAATGACCTCCATTGGATACAAGCAAAGTAACGCTGATCACACACTATTTATTAAACATAAACAAGGAAAAATAACCGTTCTTATGGTTTATGTTGATGATATTGTGATTATTGACAGTGATGCAGAAATCAGACATCTGAAATCCTTCTTAGGGAAAGAGTTTGAAGTGAAAGATTTAGGAAAGTTGAGATATTTCCTTGGTATTGAGGTAGCTTGCTCCACCTGATGTATTTACTTGTCTCAGAGAAAATATATTCTTGACCTTCTCTCAAAAACTGGTCTCTTAGGGTGTAGGCCATGTGACACCCCTATCGATCCAAATGAAAAATTGGAGGGCAAGATTGGTACACCGGTTGATAAAGGGCAGTACCAACGTCTTGTTGGTAAATTGATATATCTGTCTCATACCCGACCCAATATTGCATTCGCAGTAAGCCTAATGAGTCAATATATGCATGATCCGTACTCATCTCATATGGATGTTGTTCTTCGCATATTGCATTATCTCAAGTCTACTCCTGGAAGGGGAATACTATTCTCCTCTAAAGGTTATTTTAGAGTTGATGCATACTGATGCAAACTGGGCAGGAAATCCAGATAGATGATTAAATTCAGGATATTGTACCTTTTTTAGAGGGAATCTTGTCACGTGGCATAGCAAGAAGCAACATGTTGTAGCTCGATCAAGTTCAGAAGCTGAGTATAAAACAATGGTACAAGGAATCTGTGAGCTATTATGGCTGAAAGGGTTACTCAAGGATTTAGGTTTCCACTCTACCCGACCTATGAGGTTATTCTGTGAGAATAAGGCTGCTATCAGAATAGCTCATAATCCAGTTCAACATGACAGAACCAAACATGTGGAAGTGGACTGCCACTTATCAAAGAAAAATTGGAGAGAGGTCAAGTCTATGTTCCATATGTCGCCTCTAGCGATCAACTAGCAGATATTTTCACCAAAGGGCTTCCAAGAAAACAATTTCATTCAGTTCTATCCAAGTTGTGCATGACAGATATACACGCCCCAACTTGAGGGGGATTATGTTGAGAGATCGTATGGTCCACATGGATTAACCATCATGTGGTTTAGACTAATTTATCTTTATTTCTTTTTCATTGTCTAGATTCATTGTACTACCTGTACTACCATCATTGTACTACCTGTATTGTACTACCTATACTATCTCTTTTTCTCTTTATATTCATTCTCACATTATAAATAAGAGGACCTCCGTCTATTGTAAGATAAGTCATATCATTCTTTCTACAGATTTCTGTTCTCATGAACACCAAACTTAAAAGGGAGTGCAGAGATGGTATAGTCCAAATGCCTCCAATTGCAGGGTCACAGCGTGGTTGCAAATTAGCCAAGTTGTGAGTTGATTGGGCCCCAAATTATAGAGAAAAACGTAGTAGTTGCAAACTTGCAGCATCGTTTGCAACATTAGCCACGTTGTGGGTTGGTTGAATTGTAGAGACAAAAAAAATGCCTCCACCTTCCCCCTGCTTATATGCCTAATATTCTATGTGTGAGAGCTAAAGAAAAATGGTTTAAAACAACTCATATATGATGATTTTTTTTAATGTTAAAAAGTACATGTGGAAATATCTAGATAACACTTAACAGATAATACTTTGTCAGTTGATTTATGGCCACAAATTTAACATTTGGACAGATATGTCTCATCCTCTGTATCAAGCTTCCAATTGGCATGCCACGTGGCATAAATCAGGGGGCCCAAACTGTCTTCCCTATGTGTGTATCTGTGCTCCAAGCACACTTTTTTTGCCAAATTTAAATGCCATTGTTGGTATTAATGTGAGATCCAACCCTTGTTTAGGTTGTGCTTCATTTAATACCCTAAAAACACATTAAATTTCACCCATTGTTACTTGAAATGTCCCTCAATGTATTTGTTTTGGGTAGAATGGATCCTAGAGCTTGGCCATGGGGTGCATATCTAACCTCCATTCTTCTATTATTTGCAGGGGCTGAACCCACTAATGTTCGTCTTTGCTTTAGTTGGAAATGTAACATATGTGGCAAGGTGAATGTTTTATCGTCATGTTGTCATTTGGTAATGCCTATTGCTTGGTAGATATTATGGAATTGTGACCTCACACTTATGTTTTCAATATCATTTGACCAGTCCTTGTTACTAGTACAAAATATCATGGGATGGAAGCACTGGTCCACTTTTTTGGTTTCTGGTTCTTACATTAGTTTATTCTAGTTTCTTTAGATTAAAATGTATGGTAGTTTGATTGTTTATTGATGTTGTATGTAGCATACTTGTGAGCAGCTTGAGATGGTCGAAAATCAGACCAAATCTGCCTTGGTTGGTGGATGCTGCAGGATGTGTACTTCTGGACTGTTTTGTATCCTTTTTCTCTATATATTATGCCTGAATGATTAATTTTGGTGGATGCTGCTTATGTATTTTTTTATTTATTTGTTATTATTTTTTAGGTTTACGGTACTGTGGTGTAAGCTATTGTTTGCCAGGACACTTACATTGCACGTTTGGCATCTCTTTTGCTGATCTTTTTACCCCTTCATGTAGTGCATAAAAATTCTTGTAGTATCTGTATTTTCTAGTGGGTTAAATTAATTGAAGTCTAAGACTTTTAGCTTGGAGAGTACAAGTGTTTCTTGTTCTTCTTGAAGGTTTCTTGTTTGACTGAAAATCAATTTCTGAAGAGTAAATCTATTTCAAGAATTGGATTATCCTGTTGGGATTGCCACTGGTATTTAATACTATTATTAGATTTGGAGTACCATGTTACAAACCTCAGGGAAATTTTTATGTTCTTGTGACAAATAGAATCTTAACTAATCTAGATACTTGTTCAGTTCATCTATTTCCGTTACCGGAACTCAGCACATCAAAAGAATAAGCAAGGTGAACATGGTGCAGCTTAGCTTATTTCTAAGCATTGCAGTGAGTATTTAAGGTTCTTTCTCTCTCTCTCTCTCTCTCTCTCTCTTTCTCTCTCTCTCTCTCTTCTCTCTCTCTCTCTCTCTCTCTCTCCCCCCCTGTATATTTGTGTGCGCACATGTGTTTTTGCTTCCTTATGGAGGTTGTATATGTTCA
The DNA here is from genome assembly GCA_028583415.1 of Protea cynaroides. Classification (NCBI taxonomy): domain Eukaryota; kingdom Viridiplantae; phylum Streptophyta; class Magnoliopsida; order Proteales; family Proteaceae; genus Protea; species Protea cynaroides. The sequence goes on from CM053269.1 coordinate 26,533,494, forward strand.
AACTATTACAGAATATGATACCAAGCATTGTAGTAATGTGCATGAGATACATTGTGTTGGTATATTTCATCACGGTATTAGTACATTATGAAGGCATAGAATTTGGGTTATCTGAATGAGGTAATGCATAGTTCTTTTCAATTCCTCTATTTAAACCCAGGGTCTGTTATAATTTCTAGTAACATATACAGGTTTACAGTCTTCTCTTCCTACTCTAGTTTTTAAACAAACTCTTTTTGTTTTCCGAAGTTCTCAACTAGTCATCCAAGTCAAACATCGCTTACTCTTGCTTGGTGGGCTTTTTCAAGAACCTCATTCATGTGCCATTTGTTGTTAGTGGTAATTTAATGAGTTTTTAAGGACCAGAAGTCAACTAAAGCTCCTTAATACTCACATATGGACTTAGTACTGTCATCTGAAAATGACCCTATGCCACTACTTTTAGCTAATATTTAGTGTTTTAGATTTTTATTTTTCTTGACCATTTGTGTTTTTTTAATTGTGTGTAGCATCCTCATCGTAACCTCGTCAGCTGAGGTTCATTCATGGAGGCAGCTGCTTTTGGATGATCATTCGCCAGAAATGCATGAGTTTATCAACTGCATCGTCATGCTATCATGGTGTCAACAGTCCTAGTTTTTGGAATGATTACAACCAGAATTTTCATTTCTTTGTTTGTTTCCCCATTTTCCCTGCAGATGGTTTTACATGTACAATTTGCTATTAGCGTTCTTCCTGTTCTGCTTGTGCTTGTGCTTTTTCTAACCAGATATTTTTTCAAAAAGTGGGTATATGTTTGAGATGGGAAAATGAAGTACAAAGTACACACTATCATTTATTACGATCTGATAAGATGGGAGTGTTGGATGATGTGGTGGTGGATACCCAGTGATGTAGAGCAATAGTCACCAACATTGAGATGCCTCCTATCTCATCCGACGGAAATAAATCCTCTCATGCCTCTCATATCGGTATGAGGAAATCCAGTGACTGTAGTTTACTGTATGCACATATTGATGTCTTGGCATATGCACACAATGGAGGATTTGAATCCTCATCCGCCAGTCAATTGGTGTTAACATATAAAATTTCAATATATATATATATAGGTTGAACTGCCCCTTGGCTTTATTGAAGTACGTTTTTCAATTGTAAAGACGCTCTTCTTACAACAGATGTGCCTGCACAAATGGGTACTTACGCAAACATATGAATGCCATAAAAATATATAGCGAAAACTGTGTGATTACTCACTTTTGGGTTTAATTTTACAAATCTATCTGGCTTATGTTTGCTGTAACAAATATACTCAAAATGACTTTGGTTATTATAAATATTCAGAAAATATAGCACCTCTGGACCTCCCTCCTGTTCCTGTGATCCATCTACTTCTTCCCCCCTCTCTCTCTCTCTCTTCTCTCTTCCGCTGCTACCATCCTGTGCCACTAGGATCCTACCAACCCTCAGCCTCTCTGGCTTCCCTATGCTCATAGTCTCATCTTTCTTCCATCTCTCCATCTCTATCTGGGCGTCTACAAATGTACTGTTTAATGACAAGAAAATGGAATTAGAATGAAAATTAATAAAATTCATCGCTAGTTTTTTCTCCAAGACGTGGATCTAATCTGTGTATCTTTTTCTGTCTTCCATCCATTCATTGCTCCATCATTTTCTTTGAAAATCCTCAAACGAAATAGGGAGACATTCCATGTATTTGCAGCTAACTCCGATTCTGTTCTCCCAAGGGCATTCATTGCTTC
>CM053269.1:26540253-26585778 GCA_028583415.1 Protea cynaroides
CGCATTTGACATACCAACCACACATATACAATCACATGCCTATTCCTAGCATCATCATCATCATCATGTTATAATCAACAAAAATAAATATGCATGAGCATTAATAGCAGGAATATTGGATGACATGTGAGATGCACATTACAAGCATATAATCATAGAATCAATCATGACATTGGACTCAATAAAACAAAGCAGTTTTGTTATTATCCAATTAGTTTAGGTTTTATTCCCTCACCTGTTAACAAAGCTCGATCTTCTTCCAAGCCTTGTATGTCACACCCCAATTCTGATCTAACCAGAATGGTGTGATGAACTACCAATAAATCAACGGTTCACCCAGGATCTCACATAGGTCATACCCACCATATGAAACCACACACAGATTCCACATTAATAATCAGAGGTAATAAATAAATAAGCAAAAGTCTTATAGATAATGAACTGAGAGTCTAACAGTGATAAATAAGTATTTAATCCAATTATCTCCAAACTACAAGACATACAAATAAATAATCAATTACATATCCGATGTTCAAATTATAACTAAACTTAAGCAAAAACACATTGGTTGCACTCGCATGATGAATAATGCACATCTTCTTCAGCTTTTATGTCCATCGCAGCAACGTGTCCATACGTCGGTGCGTTCATATATTCTTCAATAGTAGGACCTCCATCATCAACTAAAAATATTTGACGTCGAAAGGGTGAGCACACATCACGGCTCAGTGAGCAAACAAAATAATGCAACAAACATATGCATGCATTCAATTCATATCTTTGGTCTGGTTTTTAAGTTTACAATGTGCTATAAAAAGGTTTGGTGGCCGCCGCACCTCTATACACGAGTGTGTGAATCCGCCCAATGGATCAAACACCAATGTTGTCCCACATGCACCCACGATGGAATAGAGATAAAGCTAAAGTGTCTGGATCAAACACCGCCAACACTTCCCCTGATGCCCTACCCATACCAACACGTAAGTCCCTATTGGTGAGTCGCAACTAACCAATCCTAATTCCAAATAGTGTATCCAAGGCCTCACCCCAGCATCCCTTAATACGTCTATAAATATAGAGCTAAGGCCCCCCGACAGAGTCAGAGACCACACGGTCCGAGAGTACCTCCCCTGATGCCCTACGATGTAATGGTTCTGCTAAGGTAGTGGCGATACAACGATGTTAGTGGGCAAGACTTGAGTAGAGATATTGCTAGAGTCTGGTGACGAGGTCGAAGACCACCATGCCATGTCCTCCCCTTGATGCTCGACTCGCATCCAACACACCAACCACACACATACATTCACAAGTCTATTCCTAGCATCAGCATCATCATCATGTTATAAATAAATAGAATTAAATATGCATGAAGAGTAATAGCAGGAATATTGGATGACATCTGAGATGCACATTATAAGCATACACGCATAGAATCAACCATGGAAATGGACTCAATAAAAATAAACAGTTTCTTGTTAACCAATTAGTTTAGGTCATGTTCCCTCACCTGTTAGCAATTCTCGATGTCCTTCCAAGCCTTGAAATTCTCTTTGAATTGATTTAACAACCTAAAAGTTATATGAATTTAAGATAGGGATCATATGTAACATGTTACAGTAGTCGAATAGAAGTCATATTCCTTAGAGTTTACATCTCCAGAGATTTGTTTCATACCTTTGCCTGTGATAGAGAGCCAATCTCTTCTCAGCAAACTCTTCTCCTTAGCTTTTTCTTCTTATCCTTCTCTTCCTTCTCTTTCTCTAGAGTTTTCTAATGTTCTAAAAGAGTGAAAAAGAGCTAAGGGACGTCCTTTATATAGAGAAAAACTCTCCATATAGAGTCCTCTTTCAATTAGGAAAGCAATCCGTTAGTTTAGAAAAGTTTCCAAAACTCAGAGTCTGATCTGGGTTCTCACGGTCGATCATACGGTCGCATAAACCATCGATCTTAGGGTCAAAATCATCGATCGTGGGATTCTGGATTTGAGATTTTTTGTTCCCTTCCTTATGATCGACCATACCTACCCAGGCATGTGACCTTAGATATGTTTTTAGTGTTTTTAACTCGATACTCATACCTAGTTTGTGATCTATCTTTACATGCTCGGTCCACTTGGTCTAGGAATGATGGAAAGACTTGGCACGATACGGTTAGACTAAGTTAGTGGAGTGCGGGTCTTACATTGTAACTTGTTTGAATCAATTTAATAACCTAAAAAATTATATAGGTTTAAGTTAGAGTTCATGTATAACATGTTACAGTAGTCAAAAATCAAAACAGATCACTAATAGGTGTCTGATCAGTCCTATGGTCTCATACTGTGTCGACCTTACTACCTACGATCGATACCCTACGGTCAGACCACCTACGACCATATGATTTCTGAATTCTTCCTGAATGCCTATGGTCGATACTTTGATCACACTGGTCATGCTATGGTCGACCATAGCTGCGACCTTGAGATTTTTAATCACAGACTACATTCAATCTGAATACTTCCGCTTGGCTCTTCAATAGGGTTCATCCTAATGATCATTCTAAGACTAAATTTCTTAGTTTTACCAACTAATTACTTTAACCCATTCTCCATGGTCCCCCTTTGAGATTTGCTCAAAGAATCTTATAGTTGAATCCTTACATTGGGTTTGGTATTGCAATTTACACCAGAAATTTTCATTCTTACTGTTCTAAGGCTACAGAGATAAAGTTCATACCTTACTTATTGCAGAGAGTCTGTAGAACTCTTCTCTCAACCTCCTCCTTAGTCTTCTCTTCTTCTCCTTCTCTTCCTTCTCTTTCCTCATCTTTCTCTAGGGTTTACTAATGTTCTAATAGAATGAAAAAGGGCTAAGGGACTTCCTTTATATAGAAAGAAACTCTTCATATAGAATTCTCTAGTAATAGGAAAGAAATCCTCCTCAAATTAGGAAAGTTTCCAACTCGGTGTTTGATCTGGGGTCTTACAATCAATGGCCTACGGTTGCAGAATCCTTCAACCATAGGGTCGCAAACATCGACTGTAGGGTCCTGGATCAGTGACCTTTGTTTCTTACCTTATGGTCAACCATACCTACCCAGGTATTCGACCATATGCATACTTTTGAGTATTTTTAACTTAATTCATACCTGGTTTTGTGATCCTTCTTCACACGGTCGATCCACTTGGTCCAGCAATGATGGGAAGACCAGACACGACACAGTTAAATCGGGTTAGTAAACTGCGGATCTTACATACTTTGTTCCTCTACTTCCTCCCTTATGGGTTCAAGCTTATTGTGACAATGATTGGGCCAGCTGTTCAATGACTTGTTGTTCAACCATAGGTTATTGTATGTTTCATTGGTCAAGTCTCGTTTCTTGGAAAACAAAGAAGCAAATGACTGTCTCACGATCCTTCGCCAAGGCCAAATAGCATGTAATGGCCGTTACCATATGTGAGATAACCTGGTTGTCCACTTTGTTCCATGACCTTGGTCTCCCACAGCCCACCTCCACTCCACTCCATTGTAACCACCAAGCTGCCCTCAACATCATGGCCAACCCCATTTTCCACGAACGCACCAAACACATCAAGATCAACTGTCATGTTATTTGTAATAAAATGCAACAGGGTATGATCCGACCAACCAAGATCTCTTCTGCTTCTTAATAATGGACCTTACAAAGTTACTTGCCGCGAACTCTTCAACACGCTCAAGTCCAAGTTGGGCATGACCATATACATATATATATATATATATATATATATATATATATATATATATATATATATATATATATATATATATATATATATATATATATATATATTGTAACAAGGGAAATGTTATTGTAACAAGGGTTTGTTATTTTTTCGAACGTAACAAGAATCTATTCTACCACATGGGCAGATGATGTGTCATACCCGAATTCTGGTCTAACCTGAATAGTGTGATGAACCGCCAATAAACCAACGGTTCACCCAGGATCTTGTATAGGTCGTACCCACTATATCAAACCAAATACACATTCCATATTAATAATCAGAGGTAATAAATAAATAAGCGAAAGTCTTACAGAAATGAACTGAGAGTCTAATAGTGATAAATAAGTATTTAATCCAATTATCTCCAAACCACAAGACATAAAAATAAATAATCAATTACATTTTTGATGTTTCAATTATAACTAAACTGAAGCAAAAACACATTGGTTGCACTTGCATGATAAATCATGCGCATCTTCTTTAACTTCTACGTCCATTGCAGCAACGTGTTCATATGTCGGCGCATTCATATATTCTTCAACAGTAGGACCTCCATCATCAACTAAAAATATTCGACGTCAAAAAGGTGAGCACATATCACGGCTCAGTGAGCAAACAAAACAATACAACAAACATATGCATGCATTCAATTCATATCTTTGGTTTGGTTTAAGTATGCAATATGCCATAGAAAGGTTTGGTGGCCGCCGTACCTCTATACACGAGTGTGTGAATCTGTCTAATGGATCAAATACCATTACCGTCCCACATGCACCCACCATGGAATAGAGATAGAGCTAAAGTGTCCGGATCAAACACCGCCAATACTTCCCTGATGCCCTATCCATACCAACACGTAAGCCCCTATTAGCGAGGGCTTGTAAACTGGGCTCGCAACAAACCAATCCTAATGCCAAACAGTGTATCCAATGCCTCACCCCAGCATCCCTCAATACGTCCATAGAGATAGAGCTAAGGCCCCCCGACAGAGTCAAAGACCACATGGTCCGAGACCACCTCCCCTGATGCCTACGACGTAATAGTTCTGCTAAGGTAATGGCGATACGATGATGTTAGTGGGCAAGACTTGAGTAGAGATAAAGCTAGAGTCTGGTGATGAAGTCGAAGATCACCATGCCACGTCAACCCCCTGATGCTCTACTTGCATCCAACACACCAACCATACACATACATTCACATGCCTATTCCTAGTATCATCATCATCATCATGTTATAAATAAACATAATTAAATATGCATGAACAGTAATAGCAGGAATATTAGATGACATGTGAGATGCACATTACAAGCATATACACATAAAATCAATCATGACATTGGATTTAATAAAAATAAATAGTTTTGTTATTATCCAATTAGTTAAGGTGTTGTTTCCTCACCTGTTAGCAATACTCGTTGTCTTTCCAAGCCTTGAAATTCTCTTTGAATTGATTTAACAACCTAAAAGTATATGAATTTAAGTTAGGGTTCATATGTGACATGTTACAGTAGTTGAAAATTAAAACAGAGCACTGATAGGTGTCTGATTGGTCCTGTGGTCTCATGCTGTATCGACCTGACTATCTACGGTCGATACCCTATGGTAACATATGGTGCGACCGTAGCTGCGACAATATGATTTATGAAATCTTCCCGAATGCCTATGGTCGATCCTCTGGTCATACTGGTCATGCTATGGTCGACCGTAGCTGCGACCTTGAGATTTTTTGTCACAGTCTACATGCAATTCGAGTTCTTCCTAGGTCAATTCTTCTATTCTTCAATGGGGTTTATTCTAAGGTCATCCTATGGCCATCATTAGTAATTTCTTATCAACCCTAATCATCAAATTTACTCCTCATGGTTCTCCTTGGGATTTTCTCAAGGAAATCACATAGATCATAATATGTGGATATTGCCTATCTTCCATAGAAGTCTTATTCCTTAGAGTTTACATCTCCAGAGATTTGTTTCATACCTTTACCTGTGATAGAGAGCCAATCTCTTCTCAGTAAATTTTTCTCCTTAGCTTTTTCCTCTTCTCCTTCTCTTCCTTCTCTTCCTTCTCTTTCTCTAAGGTTTACTAATGTTCTAAGAGAGTAAAATAGGGCTGAGGGATGTCCTTTATATAGAGGAAAACTCTCCATATAGAGTGTTCTACCAATTAAGAAAGCAATCCCTTAGTTTAGGAAAGTTTCCAAACTCGGAGTCTGATCTGGGTTCTCACGATCGATCATATGGTCGCATAAACCATCGACCGTGGGGTTCTGGATTTGAGATTTTTGGTTTCCTTCCTTATGATCGACCATACCTACCTAGGCATGCGACCTTAGGTATGTTTTTAGTATTTTTAACTTGATTTTCATACCTGGTTTGTGATCTATCGTCACACGCTCGGTCCACTTGTCCAGGAATGATGGAAAAACCTGGAACGACACAGTTAGACCAAGTTAGTGGAGTGCGGGTCTTACAACTCCCCCCTCTTATATAAATTTCATCCTTGAAATTTACACATACCTTGTGAGTCGAATAGGTAAGGATATTGCTTCCGCATAGTGTTTTCTTCTTCCCATATAACTTCTTCTACATTTTGTCTTCTTTAAATAACCATAATGTAGTAAATGTCACGGTTGCAAAGACGTTGCACCTTCTGACTAGTGATCTCAAAAGGTACTACTTTGAACGTTAAATCTTCAGTCAAATCCGATGGATCTGTTATTAACACGTGTGTTGGATCTCTGACGTACTTCTTCAGTAATGAGATATGAAATATATCATGCACACTTGACATGGATAGTAGTAGTGTTAACTGATATGCTACTTTTCCTCGTCTATCTAGAACTTTATAAGGTCCAATATATCTGGGACACAACTTTCCATTCTGTCCAAACCTTTTCAAACCACGCATAGGGGATATTTTCAGAAATACCTTATCACCTATGGTGAATTCGAGATCTCTGCGTCGATTATCTGCATATTGCTTCTGACGGTTCTGAGCTATTCGGACTCTTTCCTTGATAATATCGACTACTCGACAAGTCTCTTCAACAAACTCTGGTCCAACAATACTCCATTCTCCAACTTCATTCCAAAACAAAGGAGTTCGACATTTCCTACCATACAGTGCTTCATAGGGTGACATCTGTATAGTCGCTTGATAGCTATTGTTATAAGCAGATTCAATCAATGGTAATTTCTCATCCCATGATCCTTTGAAATCAATAACACAAGCTCGAAGCATGTCTTCTAAAATCTGAATAGTACGCTACGACTGTCCATCAGTCTGAGGATGGAATGCAGTACTAAACTTCAACGTTGTACCCATAGCCTTCTATAATCCTTTCTAAAATTTTGAGGTAAAGCGTGGGTCTCTGTTGGACACAATGCTTTCAGGTACACCATGTAATCGGACAATATTATCTACATAAAGCTTAGTTAACCTCTCTAGGGTATACTGAGGTCGTATAGCTATGAAATGAGCTGTCTTGGTCAAATGATCCACAATCACCCAGACCACGTCAATTACTCAGGGAGTCAATGGTAACCCAATGACGAAGTCCATAGTGATGCAGTCCAATTTCCATGCTGGTTCTGGCAGTGGCTGTAACAATCCTGCAGGTCTTTACTTTTCAGCCTTTATTTGCTGACAATTCAAGCATTGAGACACAAATTTAGCTACATCCACTTTCATTCCTCTCCACCAATATAGTTTCTTCAGATCATGATACATCTTCGTACTTTCAGGTTGTACCGAATAAGCGGTGGTGTGAGCTTTCTTCATTAGTCTGTGTCTAATATCCAAGTCTTCATTTTCAGGAACACATACCCTTCCTTTGTATCTTAGTACCTTTTCAACGTCCAAGGTGAACTCAGGAGTAGTCTTACTTTTTTCGAGGTCTTCTTGCACCGTTTTCAGATAAGGGTCTGATTTAATAGTGGCTTTCACTTCGTCTAATAGATCAGGTACAATCTTCAATGTAGCAAACATGTTTGAGAATAGATGAATAAACCCTTGGTCAGTTGATTCATTCGGAATATCAATCATGAACTGCTCTTTTCCATAATTAAATACTCTCCCTGTGACACACGCCACAACATTTGCACTAACTTCTTGAAATCTGTCATAGCTTTCCTGCTCAGTGCGTCAGCAACTACATTTGCTTTTTCTAGATGATACTAAATATCACAATCATAATCCTTCAATAATTCTAGCCATCTTCTTTGTCTCATGTTCAACTCTTTCTGATTAAAAAGATGAGTGAGACTCTTATGATCTGATTTAATCTGAAATTGCTCTCTATACAAATAATGTCTCCATATCTTGACAGCATGTACTACTGCTGCTAATTCCAAGTCATGAGTGGAATAGTTCTTTTCATGTGTCTTCAATTGTCTTGAGGCATACGTAATTACTTGTTCTCCTTGCATAAGCACACATCTTAAACCTAACCCAAACGCATCAGTGTACAAGGTAAATGGTTGTCCTGGGATCGAAATAGTAAAGATGGGAGCTAATATCAATCTAGCCTTCAATGTTTGAAAACACTCTTTACATTTATCGATCCAAACAAACTTTTCTCCTTTCTTTGTCAGACTGGTGAGAGGTACGACGATTCTAGAGTAATCTTCCACGAATCGTCGATAATAACCAGCTAAACCTAAGAAACTTTAAATTTTTGCAACATTCTTAGGTGCTTCCCATTTCACAATGGCTTCAATCTTGCTAGGATTCACTTTAATTCCTTCAATGGATACAACATGGCCTAAGAAAGCTACTTCATTTAGCCAGAATTCACACTTCATAAATTTTACGTAAAGCTTCTCTTTTCTTAGTAGCTATAGAGCGGCTCTTAGATTTGTGACATGAGTTTCTTTGTCCTTGGAGTAAACTAGTATCTCATTAATAAATACAATGACTGACGTATCCAACATATCATTGAATACTCGATTCATGAGTTCCATAAAAGTTACGGGTGCATTAGTTAATCCAAAAGACATGACTAAAAATTCATAATGTCCATATCTGGTTCTGAACACTGTCTTCGAAATATCACCTTCCTTAATCTTCAACTGATGGTATCCTAACCGAAGATCAATTTTAGAGAACACTTTGGTACCTTGCAACTGATCGAACAAGTCATCGATCAGAGGCAATGGGTACCGATTCTTGATTGTAAGCTTATTCAATTCTCAATAATTTATACACAGTCGAACGCTACCGTCCTTCTTTTTTCACGAACAATACTGGCACTCCTCATGGTGATATGCTGGGTTTGATATAACCCTTGTCCAGTAATTCCTATAATTGTACCTTCAGTTCCTTCAGTTCAGTAGGAGCCATTCAATAATGTGCTTTCGATACTGGTGCGGCTCCGAGTATAAGATCTATAACGAACTTTGTTGCTCGGTCGGGTGGTAATCCTGGTAGTTCCTCAGGAAATACATCCAAAAATTCACGCACAACTTCAATATCCTCCATTCGTGGTGCTTCCTTGGTGAGGTCAACCACGGATACTAGATACCCAATTCCTCCTTTCTCGAGGCATTTTCTAGCCTTCAATGCAGAGAGAATGAGTTTTCGTTTATGGAGAAGTTTGGTTCCCACAAAACTAAACTCTACTCTTTCCTTGTCTTTAAATGTCAATTTCTTTTCTGCACATAATAGGTTTACTGAGTACCGAGCTAAACAATCCATTCCCAAGATAACGTCAAAATCTGCCATCTCAAGTTGAATTAAGGTTGCATCCAAAATCTTCTAACCGATAAGAACTAGACATGGTCCATAACCTTTGTCTAGTTCCACTTCTAATCCCATAGGTGATCGTATAAGCAGTTTGTAGTCTAAAGGTCTGAGGGATAGATTTAACTTCTTTCCAAACGACACAGATATAAAAGAATGAGTAGCTCTAGAGTCAAAGAGTACTCTGGAGGGTAAGCCATTAATAGGTATGATACCTATGATTTAATTTAATTTAATCTACATCCTTACACAAGGTAGAACAAAATGAACAGTTCATGTCATACCTATGACCACATCAGGCGATGCGACAGCATCCTCAGATGTAATTGCATAAAACTTTCCTTGCTGTAACTGCTTCCTTGGCTTAGGACACTCTCTTGAATAATGGCCTACTTAATTGCAATTGAAGCATTTGACTCTAGCATTACTTTGCTTCTATTGAGGTTGGGCTGTCGGAGTAGTCTTGGCTGCAACATTGAAGCCTTAAGTACGGAAGGGTTTAAATGTCTTCGAGTTCCCTTTGTTGTATGAGTTTCCATTGGGTCTTTTAATACCTCTATTCTGAGCGAAATAACTTTCCCTCTGGCTCGATTCCAGTACTCGAGCAATCTGTACAGCTTCATTATAAATCTTCTTTTCTAGTCCCAATACATGCTCACGGATGTTTCTCCTAAGTCCCATGACAAACCTTTGGGTTTTGGAATTTTCCTCCTGCATGCTAGAGGGAGCAAAGAAAAATAGTTCTTCATAATGCTGTTGATATGCATCTACAGTCATCTGTCCCTGATACAAACTCAAAAACTCCTTTTTCATTTGATCTCTAAAACTCCTGGGAAAATACTTCTCGAAGAAAGCTTCTTTATAGATAGTCCATGTCAGTTGGGCGTGCTTTGTCATCAGATAAGTCTGAGTAGATTTTTACCAATGGTGTGCATCACCTTTCAGCATAAAAGTGGCACATAATACCTTCTCTTCTTCATTTATAGTCATCATCATAAAGTTTCTTTCCATCTCATCGATCCAGTGAGCTGGCCATAACGGATCTGATGGCTTGCCTGTAAATTCCTTCGGCTTAAACTTCAGAAAACACTCGATCAGTCTAGAGTGATCAAGCTGATACTGTGCATATGGTCCATACATAGGCAGTTGGTACTGATAATTTCCTTGGTTATACCAGCCTTGCAGTGCTTCAGGGTTTTGCACTTGGCCTTGTACTGCTGGTGTTTACGATGCTTGAGGTATAGTGTTGCTACCACCAGGTGCTGTACTAGCTTGTCCTGCAGATAGAGGTGTTGTGTTTGTAGCTGGGAAGGCAATTCCCATAGCAGCTTGCATGTTGGCTTGCACTTGCTGTATTTATTGCAATTATTGTGTTAAATTCATCACCGCAGTAGCCAAATCTATAGGTGGTGCAGGTAGGTTGGTTGGGTTGGCTTGGGTGTGCACATTTTGAGGTGCAGCATTTTGAGTTCCAATATTTCCTTCATGTCCTTGCTGACCTTCATTGTCATTAGTCTTCATAGATGGTGGAGATGGGTTTGCATTCTATCTCCTTCTACTTACTCTACGTCCAGCCATTTAAACTCTTGGTTGAATAGTACTTGGAAAGGTTGTACATGCAAGACAAGATATGATAGTAGTATTGGGTTAGTCTCACAATGAAAGGCGAGAGAAAACAAAATCAATAGGCAAAAGTTTAAGCAGAATCAAAATGCAGACAACAGTCATTCATACGGTCGATGGCCTACGGTCGCATGTTGTGCGACCATAAGTGCGACCTTCAAAATCTTGAAAACTTAACGAGACCCTATGGTCGATCATACGGTCGATGGTTTTGGTCGAATTGTGCGACCGTATGGTTCAAAATCAGGTTTTGAAACCTATTTTTTGAAAAATTTTCCACTCATTCTCCTTCTTCCTCCTACGATCTCTACTCAACTCACCACCAATGAGTTGCTACAGTGTCGACCATACAAACTTGGTGATTTTTCTATCGATCAACAACCGTCACTCCGTTCCTTGAAGTATGTTCTCTACTTTTCTCTATTTTAAAGCTTTCATACCTAGGGTTTTCTTCTAATTAATATTTTTCTGATCGTAAAAATTTAATTTTTATTGGGGGCTTTTGCTATTGGCCACCCAATGGATGAAAGCCCTTAAGAAAATTTGAGTTTCATCAGTTAGTTTAGTATAAACTTGAAAATTCTCATTTTTTACCTAAATTTTGGGGTTTTTCCCAATTGTCAAAATTTCTTCAAATTCGACCTACCTAGTTTAAATTTCCAATTGTATGAGCCTTGCAGGATGGTTTGGGACCTATGTAAGTCCTCCTGCCCAAATGTTTGGGTGAAAAGTGAGGCTTTTTCCATTTTACATCGTTATGCTGTCAAATTTTCAAATTTATCTAACTTGTTTTTTTATTTTCTTCTCTTGCAATTATCATGGTTCACATTAAGGTTCCTTGAGTTCATGACCCACGACGCTTTAGGTCTGTTGAAGCAGAGGTGCAATATCCTTGGTTTGACCAGAAAAAAGTTGAAGGGGGTCGGTATGTGAACCTAGTCCATTTAGCCCTGTTTGATGTGGAAAGGGCGTTTGGTGATATGGGTAGGCTTCCAGTGATCTTGTACGAGGCTTGCACTCGTCTAGACTTGGTCAAACAGTTCTACTGTCACCTACAAGTAGAGGGTGACTTAGAAGATGTTGATAGGGGTAGAGAGCTTCGGATCACCAGCTGGGTGAAAGGGGTTCTGATCTCTTTCAACTGTCAAGAGTTGGCTGATCTCTTAGGCATTTCCAACGATGGTCAGTTGGTTTACTGCACACCAAGGGAGCCACATTTCCTGTCTACACAGGTGTGTATAGAAATCAATAGCCAGATTCTTTGGGATGACCGTTGGGAGATGAAAGCAGTCAACCTGCGTCCAGAGCCACGGGTCTACTGTAAGATAATCCAGCATAATCTTATTCCCCAGGGTAGACACTACGAGATGATCTCATAGCTAACTCAGTACCTGCTGTACTGTATCTGTACTAGGCAGCCTGTCTGCCTTCCATATATTATTCTTCGGACTATGCACAAAGCTACGTTTCCTAACTCAAGAGTAACTTGCCCTATGGGTGACTGATCTCCACCTTGCTCGCCTGTCTACATGTAGATCTAGTGGATGAGAGGAACCTTGAGGACACCTTCTCAGTTGACCTTGATTGGGAGGCCATCAGCAGGATGGGTATGAGAGAGATACAAGTCAGTGATAATGAGAGGATAGCTATGAGACGTCCTCTCACTCTGGTAGCTGCAGCAGATGCAGAGGCGACAGTAGCAGCAGCAGCAGAGGTAGCAGTAGAGGCAACAACAGAGGCACACGAGGGTGATGATGAGGAGGATGATGATCGGATGTATATGGATGTAGATGCCATCCCTCTTCCATCACCATAGCATTCTACTGGAACTGGCCCTTCTAGGGCTTTTCATTCAGCTGGCCCTTCATACCCACACCAGATGACATAATGGGACTGTTATGTGAGATTAGAGAGGCTCAGCGCGTGACTGATTGAAGAGTAGGAGAGCTTCTAGATGCCCAGCGCTGTACAAACCAGCGGATAGCGGATCTGACGGTTAGTCTCTGAGTGACTCAGACTCAAATGGCCTGGCTCGCAAGAGTATATGCTGAGGACTATGATAGAGATCGTGAGGCACCTCCTCCTCCAGCACCTCCATCTCCATGATTTCCATTTATATCTTTTTCCCTTTTATACTATAGAGTAATTGTCCAGATTGTGGACTGTACTCTAAATTTGATGTACATTTGTCTTGTTTTTATTTGGCATATATATATATATATATATAATTAATTAATTTTTCCTTTACATATGTGCATTATTCTCTTTCTTAATTTATGTCTCATATAACACAGGTGCTTATGGTGTGTTCTTATTACAATTTTTAAATTTTATCCTAACTCAGTTCATGACTCATGTGAAAGTAGTTAGGTCAATGGGTAGAACCTGAGATGCTCTGATACCAAGTTGTCACACCCTAATTCTGGTCTAACCAGAATGGTGTGATGAACCACCAATAAACCAATGGTTTTCTCAGGACCTCGTATAGGTCGTACCCACCATATCAAACCAAACAACGTTCCACATTAATAATCAGAGGTAATAAAAAAATAAACGGATGTCTTACATATAATGAATTGAGAGTCTAACAGTGATAAATAAGTATTTAATCCAATTATCTTCAAACCACAAGATATAAAAATAAATAATCAATTACATATTTGATATTCAAATTATAACTAAACCTAAACAAAAATATATTGGTTGCACTCGCATGATAAATCATGCGCATCTTCTTCAGCTTTTACGTCCATCGCAACAACGTGTCCCTACGTCGGCGCATTTATATATTCTTCAATAGTAGGACCTGCATTATCAACTAAAAGTATTCGACGTCGAAAGGGTGAGCACACATCACGGCTCAGTGAACAAACAAAACAATACAACAAATATATGCATGCATTCAATTCATATCTTTGGTCTGATTTTTAAGTTTGCAATATACTATAGAAAGGTTCGCCGCACCACTATACATGAGTGTGTGAATCTGCCCAATGGATCAAACACCATTGCCGTCCCACATGCACCCACTATGGAATAGAGACAGAGCTAAAGTGTCTGGATCACACACCGCCAACACTTTCCCTGAT
This sequence comes from Protea cynaroides, assembly GCA_028583415.1. Lineage (NCBI taxonomy): Eukaryota > Viridiplantae > Streptophyta > Magnoliopsida > Proteales > Proteaceae > Protea > Protea cynaroides. The sequence goes on from CM053269.1 coordinate 26,554,450, forward strand.
GCCCTACCCATATCAACAGGTAAGCGCCTATTGGCGAGGGCTTACAAACTAGGATCACAACTAACCAATCCTAATGCCATACGATGTATCCAAGGCCTTACCCTAGCATCCCTCAATACGTCCATAGAGATAGAGCTAAGGCTCCTTGACAGAGTCAGAGACCATACAGTCCGAGACCACCTCCCCTAATGCCCTACGACGTAATAGTTCTGCTAAGGTAATGGCGATACGACGATGTTAGTGGGCAAGACATGAATAGAGATAGAGCTAGAGTCTGGTGACGAGGTCGAAGACCACCATGCCACGTCCTCCCCTGATGCTCCACTCACATCCAACACACCAACCACACACATACATTTACATGCTTATTCCTAGTGTCATCATCATCATCATGTTATAAATAAACGGAATTAAATATGCATGAACAATAATAACAAGAATATTTGATGACATGTGAGATGTACATTACAAGCATACACGCATAGAATCAATCATGGCATTGAACTTAATAAAAATAAATAGTTTGTTATTATCCAATTAGTTTAGGTGTTGTTCCCTCACCTGTTAGCAATACTCGATGTCCTTCCAAGCCTTGAAATTCTCTTCAAATTGATTTAACAACCTAAAAGTTGTATGAATTTAAGTTAGGGTTCATATGTGACATGTTACAGTAGTCAGAAATCGAAACAAAGAACTAAGGTGTCTGATTGGTCCTATGGTCTCATGCTGTATCGACCTGACTGTCTACAGTCGATACCCTATGGTCGCATATGGTGCGACCGTAGCTGCGACCATATGATTTCTGAAATATTTTCAAATGCCTATGGTCGATCCTTTGGTCATACTGGTCATGCTATGGTCAACCATAGCTGCGACCTTGAGATTTTTTGTCACAGTCTGCATGCAATTCGAGTTCTTACTGGATCAATTCTTCTGTTCTTCAATGGGATTTATTCTAGGGTCATCCTATGGCCATCATTAGTAATTTCTTATCAACCCTAATCATCAAATTCACTCGTTATGGTTCTCCTTGGGATTTTCTCAAGAAAATCACATAGATCATAATAGGTGGATATTGCTTATCTTCCATAGAAGTCTTATTCCTTAGAGTTTACATCTCCAGAGATTCATTTTATACCTTTGCCTGTGATAGAGAGTCAATCTCTTCTCAGCAAATTCTTCTCGTTAGCTTTTTCCTCTTCTCCTTCTCTTCCTTTTCTTTCTCTAGGGTTTACTAATGTTCTAAAAGAGTGAAAAAGGGCTGAGTGACGTCCTTTATATAGAGAAAAACTCTCCATATAGAATCCTCTGTCAATTAGGAAAGTAATCCCTTAGTTTAGGAAAGTTTTCAAAACTCGGAGTCTGATCTAGGTTCTCACGGTTGATCATACGGTTTCATAAACCGTCGACCGTAGGGTCGAAATAATCAACCGTGGGGTTCTGGATTTGAGATTTTTTGTTCCCTTCCTTATGGTCGACCATACCTACCCAGGCATGCAACCTTATGTATGTTTTTAGTGTTTTTAACTCGATTCTCATACCTGGTTTGTGATCTATCTTCACACGCTCGGTCCACTTGGTCCAAAAATGATGGAAAGACCTTGCACGACATGGTTAGACCAAGTTAGTGGAGTGCGGGTCTTACATGATGTGTCCATTCCCACTGTTGGATAGAAAGAACATGGTCTAGATTACCCACATGTCAAATTTCATACTCTAATTCAATCAAATACCCCATATGTATTGGCATGCATCTCGTGTATGTCCATGCATGTGTATGAGTACTCTAAACATTACTATAACACTCCCCAAATTTGAATGGATTAGATTAAAAAAATAGTAAAAATGAATGGTCCAAATTTATTTTGTTACGTTTCCAAAAGTAACAAACCATTGTTACAATAAAAACAACCCTATATATATATATATATATATATATATATATATATATATATATATATATATATATATATATATATATATATATATATATATAAGCAACACAATAAATACTAAAATACACATTTGTCAGTATGGCTGAAAACTCTAGATGGTGATTCAAGCAAATTAAAAAATCCATACTAAAAAATGTGGTATCAAATGTAAGGGAAAAAGATCCCCACAACTACACTCTCTTTCTCACAACCTCTCATATAATTCACACTTTCACACTTTGTCTTCCTGGTAATATATCCCTCCTCACCCTGACCTTGTGGTTCTCATTGAAGATACCAATTCATGCATTACATATTTATGTATTGGGCAAGATTGTTCCTGCAATGGCATTGAGGGAATCCTCTCCCATATTGTAATTATATGCCTTATAAAAGGGTGCAATATAACCAAATTCAAGCCTTTCATAAGTTTCATTTCATTAATAATTGTTTTGTAATAAATGCTAAAGATCGAAGAAGATGCAATAATAAGAACCTTAACTCATAAGAGACCGTGTTTCTTCATATCTAAAATTTTTTAAAAAAGAATTTGTAATTTGACTTGGTCATTAACTCCGTGATTAGGCAAGTCCTATTGATGACACGGTTGAGTTTTATGCACCATGATGAGTTAATAGGTTAACAAGGTGATGATTTGACTAAGCTGAGTTGTGTTATCAGTACAAAGTGAACACCAAAACTTTTAGCTTCTATTACAAATAAAAACAAAAGGAAAGGAGAAATTAATTAGCTGTCCATAAACTAAAGAAAAATAAATTAATATTGGGTTGGTATAAAAGGTACTAAATATTATCAAAATTAGATATAAATTGTAATGAAAAATTGATGGATCTTTATTACAATTTTTTTTAATGCTCGATCAAATTGGCTGTCAAACGAAATGTAAAGGAAGAAATCATTGATAGTTGTAACATTTAGAGCATTAGGGCGCAATCCACTTTGTCCCTACAACCCAAAATTTCTTGGAGAAGAGAGAGTTATCAACAAGTGCCATGTTGATTCTGGAGCTTGTAAACATAAGGGGCAGATTGATGGAAGGTGAAAGAAATCGGATTAGGATTTACATTACTTCTCCGCATGTGTGATAATATGTACTATGAACATTTGAAGATTGGAGGCGATAAAAACGCACTCTGATACTACATAAAGTTTGTATACTACATAAAGTTTGTATCACATAAATTTGAACTGATATGTGAAACTTTGAGGAACTCTCAGGTGTATCAAGGGGGCTGAAAAAACTAGTTGGCAATTGGAGTTAAAGAAGCTTGATTTGGATAAAGGTGTAAATTATTGATCCTCAAAAAGATGTTCTTTAAATTGAATTTTTTGGATGGCTAATAACATTAGAGGGGAATATACTGAAGGGTGTCAATCAATACTGTATCGATAATTCCATAGGATTTTTGTTCAGTACAAGGAGAAAAAGGCCTTACCCTTATGGTTGTTTTTATCTTATACGAAATACAATTTCTAATTCGGTATAAAATGCTGTTCTAATTCAATACTTCAAATTTAATACAAAATACCTTTCTACTGCAATGTTGACCAATGGAGTGCGTATGTTATAGTGTGAGTGTATGACCTGGTATATAAATGGTAAATGGTATATAAATCAGTATATAATGGTATACAAATCGGTATATAAATTGTATAGAAATCGGAATCTAAATGGTATATACGACCAGTATATCTATATGAACCATTACCATACCAGATAGAAAACGGTACCAAATCTTGAACCGTTATTGTGTTTGACAAAAATAGTATACCAATATCGGTATAAATGGTACGATACTGATTCCGATATTAAATTGACACCCTAATAATGGAGAGTAAGGGGACATTCCATAGGAGGGGATCCAAACTCCATTTCATTCCTTCCTATCATATATGGATATTGATTCCTCCACCTACTCAAAGACACCCATTTGTCTAAGAGTGGCACGTATCGATTTCATACCTTGCTTCATATAACAGACTAAGATCTTTCTAATTTGAAGGTGTTGCCGCTAGTTCTCACCCAGAGTTTCTGGTGATGACATTTGTCAATAAGGAAACAAATAGATAGTAAAGAGGGGGATTTGGAAACCCAGTGGCCACTTCGATGCCTAAGTTAGAACTAAAAAGTGAGAAAATGGAACTTTGCATACAAAGAAAGCGATTTCCAGTAGAGTGAGGTTCAAGCAATTTTACAATGATAGAGAAAGAGTATTGAATGGAAAAAGTGGGATCCGGGTACCTTTGTTATGGAGTATAGTTATAGAGTTGGCACAGAGTGGAGTGATTGTAGGCATGATCCAGGTAGTTCCAAAGATCTCAAGGTGTATTTTCGAATCCTACGCCAGTAATAATGACAGTTAGATAAGGCATGATGGTGCATCTATCGGTTAATCCCTTGGGGTTCACGTTTGTCTTTGAATGTGAGTGCCTTTTGGCCATTAGAGGATGATCTAACGGTGATAATTCTATAACTGCTCATTGATCCTAGCTCAAGAGCTTTCACAAAGGTCAACACATGGCCGACTTGAATTGGACAATTGCCCTTCTCTGATTGATTGCTTTATTATCTCCCTAATGGAAGCCAAGAAAATTGGGAGCATTAAGGAAGTATTTGGCTTTAACAACTGTAGCCCATAAATAATTACGATTTTTTTTTAATTTAAGATAAGTGCCCAATTATGAGTTAAGCTTGAACAGAAGCCCAATCCTCCATCCTTAAGAGGCTTACAGAGAGAAAGCCAGGATGTCAAGTGGAGTTTCTTGACTTGTGTCCCCATCAAAAATTTCCCTAAAATAGGATTTATTTTGCAAATGGTTTTGGGGGAAGAATGAACAGAATAGTACTATGACCTACTTGTGAAAGATGTCCATGTTTTCAAGAAGCTAGCTTACCCTTAACTCTATTTACACTGGAATCAAAAGAGTTGGATATTAACTTGGAGAAAAACACCAATGTACCAAGAGTTCTTATCCATTCTTGAATTCCAAGGTGGTTCAAAATAGATTTTTTGTGGTGACTGAGCAAATCTTGTCGAAATAGATTGCATTTTTTGAGAGGTTTTTTTTTAATTTTTTTTTATTATTAGGTCAGTAGTCTATTTTAGGCTATACTATTGGGGTGGGGAATAGGTGCATGAAGAGGCTCGAACTTGAGACATACCTCTTAATCCATGCTTCACCGAACTAGAGCCTACCATCTAACCAAACATGTGTTTACCACTTTTTGAGAGGTTTATCTGTTGACCAGGTAATGCTTCCAAAATGTTGAGGATGGATGGATGTAATTGATGTAATTTTATCTACATAAGCGCAACAAAAAATGATGGTATCATCGGCAAACAAGAGGTAGGTAATCTCCAGTGCATTGCATTCAATTTTAATACCCTTGACCATAGCAAGGTCTCTAGTTGAAGAGAGGAAGCGAGATAGGCATTCCATTGCCAAAATAAAGAGAGGACTTAAGGGATAGCCTTGTCTAATGCCTCTATTTGAGTATGTATGTACATGAAGACATATGTTCACTAAGTAGATTCTCCTTGATATAGTTTATAATTATGTTTTTGAGTTATTTATGACATATCATTTATAAGAGTAAGTTATGAGCCATAAATAATAACTGTTAGGTACCATTGTGAGGACAATTGTGAGGAAATAGTTGTTTTCAAAAAATTTGGGAGTCTCCATGTAGATTAAAGGTCTAGGACCTAAAATGTATAGACTCACCATAGGCTAAGCCTTTTATTGACTCATAATCCATAAGAGTGGTTCATTGGTTTGCAAGAGATCGAGTAAACATTCAGGGTACGATTTTGGTAAGGTGTTGGGCACCCAAACCGTCTGATCCAAAATTGGCCTACTACTTTCCTTAGTCTCTGATATTCTGACTGTGCTTGGTTAATTACTAGGGTTCATGGGGGAGGTCCTAAACCAAGTTGCTAAGTTCTCTTAATATAGAGTTCAGCCAAACATGTTTTAAAGAAAGCAAACAAGCAATGTAATGTATAGTGGACCGGATCAAATGATGGTCCAACATTGGACCAAATTTGGGAATATTCCCAAATTAACTATCTATCCCTTGAGACCTTTGTCTCTCGAGAATCAGGTCTAAAAACGTAGTTCGAGTGGATGTATAGTGTGATTAAAGTTTATAGGTATAGCTCATGCTTGTGCTTCATTAGATTTTAGATTCAAGTTGAAATTTTATGCTTGATTATACAGTAAAGATTAAATCCAATGGTCCAGAGTACCATATTTGGGATGTTTAACCTAAATTGCCTACGTATCCTAGGGTTTTCCCTAAAAATCAAGTACAACATAGTTCGAACTAGTGTATTGTAATGTAGTTGCACCTAAGGCTTTCTAGTGTTTCCTTAGGTTTCCCTATTTGTTTTGTTCTTTTCATTTTAGGTTTCTTAGGGTTTCCTTTCCCTATTTGTTCTATTCTCAAGATTTATAGCAAGCGTATCCTATTTGACAATCTATCCAATTATGACAAGTGTATCTTACTTAAATGGTAGATATATCTAAGCTAAACATGGTAGGGGTACCTATGTCTAAGCCTAAAATGCTAGGGTTATCTATATCTAAATGTGCCTAAGCTAAACATGGCAGGTGAATCAAACCAAGCAAAGCAAATACGGCTTGAATCAATGTAGCAACAAATATGGTAAGAAATCACAATATATCCAAAAATAGCAGTTAATCATATGAAGAATCAAAATATAGCAATAAATCATGTAGCACCTAAAATAACAACGAATCACTTAAATATGACAATAATCATGTAGCATTCAAATATAGCAACAAATCATGTGAGAGTCCAATTTTAGCATGAAATCATTCAAAGATGGTAACAAATCATGTAGCATTCAAATTTGGCAAGAAATCAACATAGCATCAAAATAGCATGTGATCATGTAAGACCAAATATAGAAAGTGAGAACAAAATATACATAGAGCACAAATATGCATGTGAGCATCTTAAATATGACATGTGGGTATTCTAATATACCATGTGTGCATCTAATATGGCATATATTGACAAATCACTCAAAACAGTAAAATACATCCTGTGCACTGTAAGCAAAACAGTCATAAAACATACTTCTAGAAGTCAAAATGTGAAAAAAATATAAGTACAAAAAAAAGATTGAAAGAGCTACAACTCTTCTCAAGACTTCAGAGCCCAACAGTGGCTCTAACAGGGTCAAAAAACTTTCACAAGTGCATGTCAATGCACTGGACATAACCTGTTTCTAGATTCTATCGAGTTGCACCAAAATGGCTGTAAGTAGGGCTTCTAGAACTCAAATGGAGTCCAATTTACAGCCAAAGAAAGTAGACTGAAAAACATAGGTCTTGTCTCTAGGAACGGAATCCCAATAGAAAGTGTAGAATGGTTAAAAGTACTACACAAGGTCAGGGTACTGCACTGAGCAGAGTTTGTTCTAGACTCCGTTGAGTTGCACAAGAATGCCTGTAAATGGTACTTCCAGTACTCAAATGATGCTCAACTTATATCCACAGAAACTATACTGAAAGAACTAGGTTTTATCTCAAGGGATCTAATCCAAACAAAGACTGTAACATGGTAAAAGATTCACCACAAATGCGGGTTCATACACAGAACAAAATCTATTCTAGACTCTGTTGAGTTTCAATGTAAAATCCACAATAAATTAAATATGCATGCAAAACCAAATCCTTTTGTATAGGTGTAAGCACCCCATTTTTGCCATTCCAGCTAAACAAAGTCATGCTGGTGTGTGGACAACAAAAGGAAGAAAGGTGATTGAAACTTTAGATTTTTTACTGTGAATTTGAGGAATTTTTTGGTGGGCCCCACAATAAGGTCATAGGCTGTAATCTGCATAGTTGCATAGGTCATGGAATTATCTTCGAAATGATACCAGAATTGCTCAATTCTGATATCAAATGAAGAAGATACGATCATTTTAGTCAGATGATACGTACAAGGGACGTTTATGAAATTACCATAAATAATCTCAGGGACTTTCTTGCAAATAAAAAGGGTTAGATTGTTTGAATTTCAAATCATCATATCTTGATCATCCGACATCTGAATCATATGATTTAAATACCATTATTCCTTAGTCCTTTTCAAAGTGGACGTAAAGGATTTCCGGTAGAAGTCACCAGCGGGCCCCATGCAAGCTTGCATGCAAAGTTATCGTTAGAACTTCAAAACTTCATATCTTTTTCGTTCTACGTCGGATTCAGATGATTCCAAAGCCGTTATTTTTCATTTGTGATGTCCTACAAAGTGGACGTGGAAAATCTCGGGCAGAAGTCTCCGGAGGGTCCCATGCAAAATTACACATGGAAATGATCATTTAATCTTTGAAAATTCATATTTTGGTCACTCCATATCCAAATCAGGTGATTTCAGTTTGATTATGTTCTATTTTTAGTACTCTATAAAATAGACGTAAAGGATTTTCGATAGAAGTCTCCAAAGGATCCCATGCAGAATGGTCAGCTAAATTATCAATAATTAGTTTGTTTAAACTTCAGAAATTCATAAATTGACCATTTTATTTTCAAATGAGGTGATTCAAGCTCCTATATTCCTCATTTCTAATGTTCTACAAAGTGAACGTAGAAAATTTGAAATAGAGGCTATCAAAAATTCGCACGAATAACAAAGGGAAATAGCCCATGAAATGATAGAGAGGAAAACCCAATAAATTCCAAATAATCCAACAACTCGCTTAACCCAAGTCGGCCTTGGCCCAACCCAAATCAACCCGCTTTAGTCCAACTCGACCGCCAAACCAAATCAATTTAGTCTAAGTATGTACATGTGCGTCATATATATTGTACTATATATATTGTATTATATGATATTATGTCTATGTATATTAGTGTAATATATGATATTTATTAAATATATAAGATATAAGTATAAAATAAAGAAAAATAATAAAAAAAAGAAAATAAAAAAAAGGAGAGATTGAGAGTGAGAGAGACTTGAGAGATAGAGAGAGGGATTTTTTTTCTATTGAGAGAAAGATTGAGAGTGAGAGAGAGATTGAGTGAAGAAGAAGGAAAGAAGAGGAAGAAAAGGAAAGGAGAGATTGACGTGAGAGAGCTTTTTTTTTTTTGTTTTGGGAAAATTGGGAGAGAAATTGAGAGAGAGATTGAGAGTAAGAGAGAGATTGAGTGAAGAAGAAGGAAAGAAAAAAAGAAAAAAAAGGAAAGATTGAGAGTGAGAGAGAGATTGAGTGAAGAAGAAGGAAATAAAAAAAAAGAAAAAAAAAAGGAAAGATTGAGAGTGAGAAAGAGATTGAATGAAGAAGAAGGAAAGAAGAACAACATAAAAGAGAGGTGAGGGGACGTGAAGAGAGGGATTTTTCTGTTTTGGGGAGTGAGAGAGAGATGGAGTGGAGAAAAGAAATGGAAGATTGAAAGGAGAGAAGAAGAGAGAAGGAGAGGAGGAGAGAGGCTTGAGGTATGTTTTTTTTTTTTTTTCTATTTTCTTGTTTGGTATTCTTTTGGTTTGCAGCACCCCAATAACCAAGCACCCAACACCTTGCAATATGGCCAGTTCATCCTCTTCATACATTCCACCAACCGACCACTCCAACATTTGCTTCAAACTTGTCTACTCACCCATGCTACCACCTGTACAGCCATTAACCAAGCACCTAAACACCTGTCTAGCTATACTTACAATCCCATCTCTTCACTCTTGTCTAGCCTCCATCATTAATCAAAATTCAGCCATCGTCCACCTCAACCCATGGCCAAGCATCCACATTTCATCCATACCCCACCGCTAGCCTAAGATCCCACATCTTACTTCCTATCAGCCGACCTCTTTCTACCCATCTACTTTGATCATATGCCATTGAATGAATATTTTTTATGCTTGATCATATGCCATTGAATGAATATATTTTTTATGCTTGATCATATGCCATTGAATGATTTTTTTTTAAATGTTTGATCATATGCCATTGGTTTTGATTTTTTATCATGTTACCAAGATGCTCAATAAATCTGATTTTAATTTGAACCATTAAATATGAAATCTGACCTATCCTTATTGGATCATCATTCTGTGTAATCTGAACCATTGGATGGCTATCGGCGATCTAAATGATTTTTGAATGGTTAGATTATTGTCTTGAGTGATCCGAACCATTGGATGGCTTCGAAATGATTTAAATGATTTTTGAATGGTTAGATTATTGTCTTGAGTGATCTGAACCATTGGATGGCTATCAGAAGTGATTTAAATGATTTTTGAATGGTTAGATTATTGTCTTGAGTGATCTGAACCATTGGATGACTATCAGAAGTGATTTAAATGATTTTTGAATGTTTAGATTATCATTTTGTGTAATCTGAACCATTGGATGGCTATCAGAAGTGATTTAAATGATTTTTGGAAGGTTAGATTATTATCTTGAGTGATCTGAACCATTGGATGGCTATCACAAGTGATTTAAATGATTTTTGAATGGTTAGATTATTGTCTTGAGTGATCCCGAACCATTGGATGGCTATCGAGTGATTTAAATGATTTTTGAATCATTAGATTATTGTCTTGAGCGATCTGAACCATTGGATTGGTATCAGAAGTGATTAAATGAATTTGAACGGTTAGATTACCATCAAGAGTGATTTATACCGTTGAATTTTGCATCATGAGTGTTTTAGATGCTCATTGACATGTTTGGATGCCACATAATTGTCGTATTTGATGCTTACATTGCTCACATGCCATACTTGGAATGCTTTCACATGTTATCTTTGGATGCTTCTATTTTTGGATTGCACACTTTCCATGTTTGTATTGATTCACATGCTCACTTGCCATCTTTGATTGATTTGTTGCTAAATTTGAATATGTTTCTAACATGCTATATTTGGACGCTTACAATGCTATATTTAAGCTCACATTGCTATGTTGGATTGTTTACATTGCTATTATTGAATACAACAATTAGGATAGAAAACCCTGAAAATGGAAAGTAAATAGCAATTAAGGTAGAAAATCATAAAAATGAAAAATAGCAATTAGGGTATGAAATCCTAAAAAATAAAAATCACAATGAAAAGGGATAGGAAACCCTAGAAACCTAAAAATGGAGATAATAAAAATGGTAGAATTTAGGTCTCATCTCTAGATCCTATTGACAAAAATAGAAATAATTTGGTACACATCCTAAATAAGAATGGTAGGAATTTAGGTCTCATCCCTAGATCCTATTAACAAAAATGAAAATAATAAAAATGGTAGGAATTTAGGTCTCATCCCTAGATCCTATTGACAAAAATAGAAATAATTTGGTACACATTTCAAATAAAAATGGTAGGAATTTAGGTCTCATCCCTAGATCCTATTAACAAAAATAGAAATAATATAAATGGTAGGAATTTAGGTCTCATCCCTAGATCTTATTGACAAAGATAGAAAGAATTTGGTACACATCCCAAATAAAAATGGTAGAAATTTAGGTATCATCCCTAGATCCTATTGACAAAAATAGAAGGAATTTGGTACACATTTCAAATCCGACTCTCACAAATTTTGAACTACGTCGTACCTGATTTCTAGGGCACACCCTAGAATACGTAGGCAATTTAGAAATCCCAAATATGGTACAAAGCCACCCATCAACCATACATCCAGTATAAACTTCAACTTGAACAAAAAAATCTAATTGAAGCACATGCATAAATCGCTTTCATAATCTTTAATCACAGAACCCATTTCGAACTACGTTTTGGACTTGATTTTCAGGATTGGAATACGTAGGCAATTTGAGATGTCTTACACATCTCAGATTCAGTCCAAGACGGAACCATCTTTGCTTCGGTTCACTGTATAATATTGTACATTACATTTGCTTGTTTATTTGCTTTAAAACATGATTGGCTGAACCCTAGGTTAGAATAACTTAGCAACTTGGTTTAGGACATCCCTCATTGAACCCTAGTCATCCAGTTGACCAAGCATAGTCAAAATTAGAATTTAAGGAAACTTTAGGAGGCCGATATTGATCGGACGGTTTGGGTGCATAACACCTTCCCATAACCATACCCTGAATACTTACCCGATCTCTGGCAGACCAAAGAACTGATACATTGGGTCACGAGTCAATAGAAGTCTTACCTTAGAGTGAGGCTACATTATTAGAGGTCCTAGACCTTAATCTAGGTGGCGACTCCAATAGATACAATCGATCTTCATCGATTACGGATACCACATTCCATCCCGAGGATGATCACATCGATTTCCCATTGTCCTCACAATAGGAATGAACAAAACTTAAAGATCTAAAATTAATCTTAGGAAACTGGAAGCAAACAGAAACTTTATCATGGTGCAATTTATAAAAACACAAAGCTAATAAAATCTAGCCAAAATCATGCTCAGGTTCTATCCGAATGTACTAAAAATGCACAAAAATCAACCACATGTCCAAACCAATCGAAATCTATTTCAAAATTTAGGAACTTAGTAGGTTTAAAATTCATATGAAGGAACCAAATTCAAATGATGGCCAGAAGACATTGTTCTATATCAAAACACAGAGATCTATTCTGCTGTAACAGAATCTGAGTACAACAACTTGTCCGACTTTTTAACTGACCTTCTTAAATCAAAATGGATTTGGGTTTTTTATGGTGTCTGTTTAATTCAATGGGGAAGGTCTCATAAAAATCTGGAGGCCAATGGATCGCTTTTGCTATGTCTGAACCTAAACCGTAATTCGAGTCCCTGTACTAGCTTTTCCAGAATGGCAGCTTCATTCGTGGAATTGTTTGCATAGGCAAACCTCCATGGATGATGCTCAAATTTGTACACAACACTCTTTATAATGTGTGCTAGACATGAAAAATAATGGATATGGTAGATCTGTAACCTATGTTGTACATGAAAGCATCACACTTAAAAATCAAACATAGCTCTTATCATGGCATCTAATATTAACATGCTTCATAAGCATAAAAGAGAAGGGTTTAGGGTACCTACCTGATTTCAATGGAGGTCGCAATAGTGCTTGGGTGGATGAAGCATGAAGGTGAGCCTCCTCTTGTTCTAGCTCCTTCTTCCTTTCTCTTCTTCATCCTTACTTTCTCTTCTTTTTTCTCTCTTTCCTATTGCTAACCACGATATTGGGAGGGGGAGGGGGACACCCTTCCCTTCCTTATGACTCTTTAAATAGGCCTCCATGTGATATCTCTCTCAAATTCTCTTTCCTTTTGTGATCAGTCAAAGTTTCCAAAACAAAAACATAAGATTTTGTCCATATTTGTTTAATGACACTTGGCACACATCCAATGGACCAGGCTTTGACTTTTCAACGTGCACATTCAAACTTCCAATTAGCATATATTTCTTTCCTTTCTTATTATATTCTTCTTTTTTTGTTTCTTTTTTTTTTTTTTTTTTTTTCTTATTTGCTTAATGCCAACTGACACTAACACACACAGTTCAAAACCGTGGAAGGGGAGCCTACCACGTGAGTGAAGGGTGGGTCCCTCCACTTCTTTTTTTTTCTTGTCTTTTATGCTTTTTATTTTTCTTTTTTTTTTCTATTTTCTTCTATTTATTCAAAATCAACAATATGGGAAGGAGGGTTTGCATAGTATTTTGTGAAATTAGGGTAATCCTAAATGACACCTAGGGATAGTAAGATGACAGGATGGGTGGTTACTCAGTGTTTGACTAGGCTTTAACTGAGGATGACACTAGGTTGACAATACTAACTAGGTATGGAATGGGTTGATTTGGTTTGACCATGTTTGACTAAATTTGACTAGATTTAATTAGAATTGATCAAGTTTGACCAAAATGCCTCAGAAATGATAATTGATGATTTTAAGCATGGAAATGACTCCAGATGGTCTAAATAAGGCAACTTTTGGGCCCTAAAGGAGAATGACACTAGGTAACCTATTTATGATAGGTTTTAGGCTCTAGGGGAAATTGAAATTAGGTAATGTATTTATGGTAGGTTTTGGACTCTGGGGAATTGGCATTGGGTAACCTATTTATGACAGGTTTTGACCTCTAAGAGATGTAGGGTGTGGAGATGACATTGGGATTGGTCCCACACAATTCCATCTTGTTATGCTTCTTTCTTTCGTCTTGAGAGAGTTTGGAGTTGGAGAAAATGTGGCAAAAATGGGATGCTTATAGAGGTTCTTCTTTGGCCGAGATTGAAAACAATTGAGACTGAAGACCAAAAAAAAAAAAAAAAAAAAAAAACCCATTTTTGCGTTGCTCTGTACTTGATCTGGATTCACCCACTGTTGCTCATTTGAACTGACCATGCAACCGTGTACAGATGACCTTATACTGTAGCTGTAGCTGTGCGTGTCGAGCTCCTTGAATGATGACTTTGGCAATTCTTTGAGTTGTTGATATACTGCGTTGTGCCATATTAAGCTTCTTGAATGACGAATTCGACGATTCTTGGAGTTGCCACTGTACAGTCGAGCTTCTTGAATGACGACTTTGACGATTCTTGGGGTTGCCACTATCATAAACTGTGCCACACCTATGCGACTTATACTATTCAAAGCAAGTAGACTGTTAGCTCCAAAAATAGTTGGACAGATGTGGCCGCTGTGATGGTGATAACTGAGTACAGAATCACAACCGTTGGAGGTTTGTAGCCATTGGACAGAATTTTGGGAGATGATCCAAATCGCCTATGTATTCTAGACATATCTAGAAATTAGGTCCAGAAACATAGTTCAGAAGGTATGCAATGTTGTTGGACCCAATTTAGGAGGTACCAAATTGCCTATGTTTATCTCTCCGGATTCAGGTCCAGAAACATAGTTCGAGCCTTGGTGTGCTATGGGTGAATTGTGTTGTGCCGTTAGGATATATATATATATATATATATATTATGCAGAGCAGTTATAAACAAGTGGTGTGTGCAACAATAATATATACTTCATGCATGGTGAGCAAAGCAGAACATTTTAATAGATTGCAAGCACAACCAATATTCTTTGATCCTCTGAGGCCGATCAGACAAGAGATCTTCTTGCACAAGTTTAGTTGTAGCTTATGTGTTGTTTAGATTGACAATTTTCGTACTTTTATTTGGCAGCCTCCTGTCTGCTTGAGCGTAAGATATCTTTGAGCGCGTCACCGAAGGATATCCTGCAAAAGTGTAAATCCACAACAACATGGATCATTAGTGCATCAGATGGGCTTTCTTGTACTGTACACTTTTGGACTCATTCTAACCACACTTTTGCTAATGTATGTACATGCAAAGATATTGTACTACCATGTCTGGGCCTAAATCTTCGAGCCAATAGAAAAGTGAGAGAAATGAATGGCCCAAAAGGGCTGATTAGAAACTGTTCGAAATGGATCTAGTATTTGGGAGAGTGTTTGGTTGTTTATGTAGAATGACTGATCTCCACTAAGAGATGCCACTTTGGCTAATCAAAGATGGACCAATGAAACCTTTGGATACCATCTGACTTGATGAATGATCAATGTGGATTCCAGTCAGAATTTGTTATGATTATTGTACAGAATGATAGGCTCACGAGAGTCATACCAGAGATGTGAAACAAGGGCTTGATGTAGAACTCTTGGAAAGTCATCAGATTTGTTATACAAGAAATAGAGTTCTTGCCAGTAATCAGGAATTCTTATCCTGGCAATGATGAACCAATGAGTAATCCCAATTCTAATGTTCGTTGTTGCCTCAATTGAGAATCTTGTCCAATATTACTGCGAAGCATACCGAATGACAGAGTCTACTAGCCCCAAGCCTGTAAACAAAGGTCTATCCATATACTTTATTTTATTTATTATTATTTTTTTTTTTGCATATGTAGGCTACACATAGTATGTAGTACCGCTTCACTTGATCTAGATTTGCTAAGTATTGTAGCTCCTTTCCGTTCAGATCAATAGGCAAATGGCTTTCCTTGGTAATATCTCCTTGATGATGAATGGTCCACCCACAATTCGGACTGAATTTGCCCTGTGGGTCGTGTATCGGCACTCTCTGTTCTTTCAATACTAAGTCCCCGACTGCTAGATGATGGATGCAAACCTTTTTGTTAAAGGTGTTTGCGATCCTCTGTTGGTACTTCTTCATGTTGTCTGCTGCCTTAATCCTTCTTTCGTCTATGAAGTTCAGTTCATCGTATATAGCTTGAAGCCATTCTATCTCGAGGATCTTGCATTCCATTGATATCCTTAGTGATTGTACCTCCAATTCAACGGAGAGCATTGCTTCCATGCCGTGGAGTAAGGTATTGCTCCAGTAGATGTGATCAAAGTCTTGTAAGCCCGGAGTGTATATGGTAACTTCTCTGCCCAGTCAGCGTTGATTTCTACCATTTTCTGTAGATTAACCTTGATGTTTTTGTTGGCTGCTTCCACTACGCCATTTGTCTATGGTGGGTAAAGAGAGGATCTATCCCTCTTGATGTGGAATTTATCGCACAATTTTTCCACTTTACCCCTGAAGTGCTGTCTTTGATCAGAAATAAGAGCTTAAGGCATCCTATGTCGACAGACGATCTGCTATTATAAGAACTACGCTACTTTGTTTGCTATGAGCTTCTTGTATGCTTGAGTTTCAACCCATTTTGTAAAGTAGTCAATGGTGACCAGAATGAACTCATGTCGGCTTAAAGCTTTGGGGTGTATCTTTCCTATCACAATGATGCCCTAAGTTGAGAATGGCCATGGAGAGCTGAGAGTGTGTAGTTCTGTTGGAGGTACATGTATCAGGTTGGCAAACACTTGGCATTTGTAGCATTTATTCACAGATTCTACACAGTTGGCTTCCATGGTGTTCTAGAAATACCTTAGTCAAAGGATCTTCTTTGTGATCATTCTATTCATGTGAGGGCCGCATACCCCTGGTGGATTAGTTCACTGACGTTATGTGCTTGTTTTTTATCGATACAAACCACTTATATCCCTTCAGAAGACCGTTTGTACAGGATGTCTTCACATAGCACAAACTAAGAGGCATATTGCCTCAGGAATTTCTTCTCTCCTGTAGAAGCATCTATGAGGTACTTTCCTTCTTTGATGAAGTCTATGATTGGTGTGAACCAAGGGCGATTGTCTACTGTCAAGGCATTAACTTCATCCATGTATACTGGTTGTGTTCTCTATTTAATTATCAGTGGTTTGATCTGCTCAACTAGGTCATCACCAATCATTGATGCCAGGGTAGCCAATGCATCGGCATACATGGTGGTATCTCTAGGTGAGTAGTCAAACTCAATTTGTTCAAAGCTTGGAGCTAATGCTAATGCACACTCTTTGTGGGGTATCGACTTTTCATCTTTTGTTTTCTAGTCTTCTCTGACTTGATAGATGATAATAGAGGAATCTCTATAGACTTTCAGTTTCATGACACCAATGGTCAATGCCACCTTCAGCCCCATGATGCATGCTTCATACTCTGCAATATTATTTGAGCAGTCAAACTCCAAGTGGACTGCAAATGGTACAAAGACTCCTTCTGGGTCTATGAATAGAACTCTTGCTCCGTAACCCCTATGATTGGGTGCCTAATTAAAGAACATCAGCTATGTATCTTCTTGTCTATCTTCTTGAGCCACATATATATCTTCATTTGGGAATACATCCTTTAAATGCTGGAAACTGTCTTCTATCGAGTGTGCAGACAAGTGTTCGGCTATCGTGCTCCCTTTATTGACTTTTGGGTAGCATATGTTATATCAAACTTAGATAGAAGTAGTAATCATCTAGCCATCCATCCTGTAAGAGTTGGTTTCTCAAATAAGTACTTCAGCAAGTCCATCCAAGAGATCAGTACGACCTAATGCTCTCAGTCTTTTCATTACCCAGGCCAAAGTAGTGCATGTTTTCAACAGCTAGGTGTATTTGGCTTCATATCCTATGAACTTCTTGCTTAGGTATAGATGGCTTTCTCGATCTGCCCATATAAATCATGTTGTGCAAGTATTGATCCCATAGAATTGTCCAACACTGGCTAGTACAGTAGCAAAGGTCTCCTGGGCATAAGGGGTTCGAGGACTGGTGGATTCATTAGGTATGTTTTGATCTTCTCAAATGCAAGTTGACACTAAGAGTTCCAAGTATTTGGCTGATCCTTCCTCAACAGCTTGAAGATTGGTTTGCATGTAGCTGTGAGGTATACAATGAATTTATATATGTACTGAAGCCTTCCCAAAAACCCCCTTATCTCTTTTTCGGTCCTTGTTGGCAGCATTTCTGAGATAGTTTTGATCTTTGACAAGTCTATCTCTATTCCTCCATGGCTAACCATGAATCCCATAATCTTTCCTGTTGTTACTCCGAACGCACACTGCTGAAAAGTAGCCTTCGTGGGTGACAAACTTCACAATCATATCACCAACATATACGTCAACTTCTTTGTGGATTAGACCATGCAGTAATGTTGTAGCCATTCTTTGGTATGTTGCCCCAACTTTCTCTACCCAAATGGCATCACAATGTAACAATAGGTGCCCTAGTCTGTTGTGAAGGTTGTCACACCTCAATTCTGGTCTAACCAAAATGGTGTGATGAACCGTCAATGAACCAACGGTTCAACTAGGATCTCGCATAGGTCATACCCACCATATCAAACCACACACACATTCCACAGTAATAATCAGAGATAATAAACAAATAAGCAGAAGTCTTACAGATAATGAACTGAGTGTCTAACAATGATAATAAATAATTAATTCGATTATCTCTAAAACTCAAGACATAAAAATAATTAATCCATTACATGTTCCAGTAGTCAAACATAGCTAAACTAATCATAAACACAGTGGTTGCACTCGCATGAAGAATCATGCGTCTCCTCTGTTAATTCCCCGTTCATTGCCGCTACATGTTCATACATCGGCGCATTCATATAATCTTCAACAGTAGGTCCTGCATCAGCAACTAAAAATATTTGACATCGAAAGGGTGAGCACATATTACGGCTCAGTGAGCAAACAAAATAATGCAACAAATATATGCATGCATTCAATTCATATCTTTGGTCTGGTTTTAAGTTTACAATATACTATAGAAAGGTTTGCCACACCTCTATACATGAGTGTGTGAATCCGCCCAATGGATCAAACACTATTGTCGTCCCACATGCACCCACCATAGAATAGAGACAGAGCTAAAGTGTCCGGATCACACACCGCCAACACTTCCCCTGATGCCCTACCCATACCAACAGGTAAGCCCCTATTGGCGAGGGCTTACAAACTAGGCTCACAACTAACCAATCCTAATGCCATACGGTGTATCCAAGGCCTCACCCTAGCATCCCTCAATACGTCCATAGAGATAGTGCTAAGGCCCCCTGGCAGAGTCGAAGACTACACGGTCTGAGACGACCTCCCTTGATGCCCTACAACATAATAGTTCTGCTAAGGTAATGGTGTAACGACGATGTTAGTGGACAAGACTTGAGTAGAGATAGAGCTAGAGTCTGGTGACGAGGTTAGAGACCACCATGCCATGTCCTCCCCCTGATGCTCCACTCGCATCCAACACATCAATCACACACATACAATCACATGCCTATTCCTAGCATCATCATCATCATGTTATAAATAAACAGAATTAAATATGCATGAGCAGTAATAGCAAAAATATTGAATGACATGTAAAATACACATTACAAGCATAAACGCATAGAATCAATCATGGCATTGGACTCAATAAAAATAAACAGTTTGTTATTAACCAATTAGTTTAGGTCTTGTTTCTTCACCTGTTAGCAATACTCGATCTCCTTCCAAGCCTTGTAATTCTCTTTCAATGATTTTAACAACCTAAAAATTATATGGATTTATGTTAGGGTTCATATGTAACATGTTACAGTAGTCAAAAATCAAAACAGAGCACTGATAGGTGTCTGATTGGTCCTATGGTCTCATACTGTATCGACCTTACTGCCTACGGTCGATACCCTACGGTCATATTTGACCGTAGCTGCGACCATATGATTTCTGAATTCTTCCCGAATGCCTATGGTCGATACTTTCTTCATACTGGTCATGCTATGGTCGACCGTAGCTGCGACTTTGAGATTTCTGGTCACAGACTACATGCAATTCGAGTTTTTACTGGGTCAAATCCTCTGCTCTTCAATTGGGTTTATCCTAAGGTCATCCTATGGCCATCATTAATAGTTTTTTATCAACCCTAATCATCAAACTCATCCCTCATGGTTATCGTTGGAATTTTCTCAAGGAATCACATAGATCATAATAGGTTGATATCTCTGAACCTCCATAGAAGTCTTATTCCATAAAGTTTACATCTCTAGAGATTAGGCTCATACATTTGCCTGTGATAGAGGGCCAATCTCTTCTCAGTAAAATCCTTTCCTTAGCCTTTTCTTCTTCTCCTTCTCTTCCTTCTCTTCCCTTCTCTCTCTCTCTCTCTAAGGTTTACTAATGTTCTAAAAGAGTGAAAAATGGCTGAGGGACGTCCTTTATATAGAGAAAAACTCTCCATATAGAGTCCTCTTTCAATTAGGAAAGAAATCCCTTAGTTTAGGAAAGTTTCTAAAACTCAGAGTCTGATTTGGGGTCTCATGGTCGATGGCTACGGTCACAGAACCCGTTGACCGTAGGGTCAAAATCATCGACCATGGGGTCCTGGATCCGTGATCTTCATTCTTACCATATGGTCGACCATACCTACCCAAATATCCGACCATATGCATACAGTTTTGGGTGTTGAGTCGATTTTTATACTTAGTTTGTAATCCATCTTCACACGATTGGTCCACTTGGTCCAGGAATGATGGGAAGGCCTGACACAACATGGTTAAATCGGATTAGTGGAGTGTAGTTCTTACAAAGGTGGTCTTTGCTTTGTCTTCTGGAGCCATCTTTTATCGAAATATATCCTGAAAATCCATCCATGGATGAGAGTAAAGCATGTCTAGCCATATTGTCCACCAAAATGTCAATCTTAAGTAACGGGAAATCGTCCTTAGGGCTTGCTTTGTTCAAGTTCTGATAATCCATGCATACCCTTAATCGTTCATCTTTCTTCGATACGATCACAATGGTTTCCATCCACTCAAGATATTTTGTTACTTCCAGGATGCCGGCATTGAACTATTTCCTTATGTCCTCTTTGACCTTCAGTGTCCATTCAAGCCATAACGGTCTCAACTTCTGTTTATGTGGCCTTGCCTGTGGGAAAAGAGGTATTTTGTGCTGCAAAACTTCAGGGTAGATGCCTGGCATGTCCTCGTAGGACCAAGCGAACACTTCTTGGAATTTTGTTAGCAGTTCTATCATTAGGGCAGTCTATTCTTCAGTTAGAGTAGCGTTGATCTTGATCTCCCCAGGTTTTTTAGCTGTGCCCAGATTGATCATTTGGAAACCTTCGTCAGTAAGTTGGGCCTTTTCTCTTATGAGGCTTCAACTTGTCATAATATTTCAATAGGGATTTCATCATGTTCATCATTGTTAGAGTTAGAGTTTAGAAATTGAACAGAAGAAGTAGACATAGAGAAATAAAAAATATTATCTTTATTGATTAGGAAAATAATAGTACAGAAGAAGTGATTCCTAATGGAATGGACTCAAAGGTGGAAAAGGCCTTAACCCTATCCATTGACTCTCCTATTGAGGGCCCAAACATGGTCGTACTATTAGGAATATATGACACAGCATTGGTGTAAACAAAACTATCTAAGCAGCTCCAGTTTGGGATCATGCTGTTGATGGGATAGATTAATTGTTGTAGACTTGGATTTTTATCTTGGTCTCCTCCGACGAGAATCATCACTTGATCTTTGTCGAACAGGTTTCTAATGTCAACTGTATCTACCTATGATCATTTCTCCTCATTCTGGTCCTTTATCTTTGTCCTCTCGACCTCCTTCCAATTAATGGTACAATAAAAAAAGATCTCAAAATCAGGCCATCGTCTTAAGAATCGCCCATCAAACCAAGGTCCGGGGAAACCGTAGAAAGATGAGTCATCTCCTTCCTTGATGAAGTACCTGTTCAGTGTTTTGTGATATGGAATATCTTCCTGACTGTATAGTCCATCGGCTAGCACTTGATTTATGTACGTGTTTGTCCTTTGCTATAGTCACTCCTCTGCTCATGCCTGTAGCCTTTATTGTACTACTGCTATCATATGTACTACTATTTCTATACTTCTTCTTCTCGAGCCTCAGAAATCTCTTATTGGCTCCCCATTATTTCCGCTCTATCAGCCTTAAGTCCTTTCCATTGGGGATGTGCCCAGTCAAAATCTGTGCTCATTGATTAACAGGGATAAGACCTTACTATCGCCTTATTGGTGTAACCCGAGACCCATTCATGAAAAATAAGACATTAAAAAATTGATGAAGTGGAAAGGGTAAGTGCGTACCTATGGGATCTGCCCCTATAAAGGCTAAGATGTTGTCTATTTTGAAACCACCGAGAGAGATATCCTGTGGTGGATTCCCTTTTGTCCCTTACTGATCTAACATCATGTTTATATTGTCACTAGATGTGATGCCATTGTTGCTAACTACCTAATAGTAGGCCGATAAGTGAGCCGGTTTGGAGTTCTTCCCTATGTTGGTTTCTGATATCTCTTGTTCATTTTTCGGGACTGTGAACTCCATCTCAAGGAATCTATTGGCAACATGGTGTATCTTTGACTCTTCGTCTGATGATTCTTCTTGCTTGACTTCTGCTACGAGTACCAGGAATCTTTTGGGACGTCAGATTTGTATTCCTCTTCCTCTCCTTACTGGTTCAGTACCACATTGATTTCGCCACTAGATGTGACGAGAGTGCTACTATCTACCTGAGGTACCTCCATTGTGGGACTAAAATCCAAACACACGTTAACCCACTCTATGCAACTAGCATTATGATGTGGGAGAGGGTTGTTGGTGATTGATGCTTGATTTTTCCTCCCTTGTACCTTGAATTCTCTGGAGTCAATCAGATCTTGTATGGAGTTCTTGAGGGCCCAACATATTATGTACTGTGTCCTACCTGATTGTGGAATTTGCAGAACCGATCGGTATGAAAATTAAAAGGTAGGGGATTTGGTATATTCATGGGTGGCAGCAGCTTTAGCTTGCTAACTTTCATCAACTTTTCCATCTGTGCTTCCCGTGATAGTGCTAGCACTGTAAACTATCTCTAAGGCCTTTATGGTGCAACCAGGGGTGCATAGATACTTGGTACTAGTACGATGGCTGTACTTGTATGGGCTATCTCCTTATGGGCTTGAGAATTGTTGTGCTTGAGCTGGTAGGGTCTCCTGCTTGGGCTTGCTTCTGGATTCTCCATTTTCATTGGGAGCTCTTCCCCATGATTGATGGCAGGCTCCACTTGCTGTCCTGCCACAATCAATCCTTCGAATGAGAGAATAGTTTATCCAAACATGTATGCCTTGTAAACCTTGTTGAGTCCCTTCATCATCATTTGAACTTGATCCCTTTCTGACTATTAGTCCCAAAGCTGTGCAGTCACCTTTTAGAATCGGGTCAGGTACTCTATGAAACCTTCATCGGGCTTTTGTATCATTGTCTCCAGTTGCCTTCGATTCTCAAACTCAGTATTGCAAGAGTAGTGATGCAAAACCCATACCTGAATCCCATTACGATACATATATTTTGGGCATGTGTCGGGTCTTCCCACGTACGAACCTATCATATCGACATGTCTAAAGACGAAAGAATAACTATGAAGTCACACAAAACACAATCATGAACCTCTTGTGTCACTAGAGTAAGTAAGGATGCATTAGAAGAAGTCCTAGATCCTGCCCGTATGCACCCCAAAAGCTTAGCATGCTTGAACCTAAAAATTGTCCGACCAAATGAGGTCTGGCACTAGGCAGAGGAGGTGCGCTCGACTATCGACCCCACATGTCCAGCCGCACCCCCTGTGGGTGGAACCGAATTGGTGACCGATTAAAATTGAGACCCACAGTTCAAATTTGGTCCTCTCCCTCCATGACCGACTGAGTATGGATTCTAATCATGGTAATTCACCTTTGATTGATCCAAGAATGGAAGGATGGGAGAAAAATTATCTCTTTTCCATCCTGGGGCTTACATGCTTACTGTTTTGGGAAGGAAGGAGATTTCTATCCTCTCCATTCTTGCAACCAGACAATCCAACCCAAAAGAGAATAAGAAGAGAACTCTGACACTTCTCTGGGAGAAGGAGAGAAAGAAGAAGGAGAAAGAAAGAAGAGAGGAGGAACTCTTCCTCCTAATACCACCCAGTAGGAGAGAACGCAGAGAAGGAGAAGAAAAGAAAAAGAAGAAGGAGACTAACCTCTGGAGCAGGATTTGCTTGCTGGAAGACTCGAAGGGAGGCACACCATTGTAAGTGTTCCTTCACCTTGTTTAATTTTTAATTAATGGAATATACAAGGTACAAAATCAAATCATGGAATGGTATGGAAATATGGAATGTAAATATTAACCATTCAGTAACTTCATATTGATAAACACCTCTAGATTGTGGTGGTTCTTCTTCACAATTAAACCAAATAGAGGAACGATCATCATCAATAATGGAA
Source organism: Protea cynaroides (assembly GCA_028583415.1). Lineage (NCBI taxonomy): Eukaryota > Viridiplantae > Streptophyta > Magnoliopsida > Proteales > Proteaceae > Protea > Protea cynaroides. The sequence goes on from CM053269.1 coordinate 26,578,957, forward strand.
AGGCTTTGATCAATATGAACCACTATTCCCAGACTGAGATCAAGAATAGTAATGCATACAATATGGGGATTTGTTAATAACCAACTAGTTGGATTAAATAATCATCCTTGTACTATTAGAGACTTTGGTAAGACCTTAGGAGACCCAAGACCATGATTCAATAGCAGACCCGAAGAATGAAAATCAGATCTAAAGGAATTAAAACCAGTCTGAGATCTTGGCAGTTTATAGAATCGAAGCGGTATCCGTAACTGGACATAGAAATCAAGTTTAGAACCTAAACTCAGTATGTAGACCATGAAAAATATAAGAAACACGTCAAAAGAATTCAGAGACCATATGGTCACGATCTGACGTGCAATCGATGACGAGCCACACGGTCTGGCTGTCATGAACTGCGGTCGCACATGTGTTGCATGCCATTCTAACACCAGATGTTGATCAAACTTGACCGGTGACTCCCTGTTAATTAATTAGAATTTATTAAGGGAATGGAACCCCAAAATAGTATGTCTTGATGCAGGAAATCCTCGTACATTATGTATACCTGAAATAAATGTTAGTTTACATCTTGAATAAATTAATCACGGACTATTAGTGCATGTTAAGACCTGAAATCAACCCTACAGAGGTTAAGAAATGTCCTGAGGTGTTGGCGTTGTCACGCAACCATGGTTTGATGTGTGGTCGACCACGTGCCGCACGCCTTGTGGTCGATGACCGTGTGGTCAACTATGTACCGTACGTGATTTTGATCCCTGTTGATGACCATCTATGGTCAGTGACTCTACAGAATTTTTATGAGTTTTCCTATAGGTTTAGATATCAGAAATCGAACATCTATGAGCATTAATTATGTTAGTTTAATTAGAAGTCCTAAAAATTAATTAAGTACCTTGCTGTCCCTTATGTTAAAGAACAAGAAACCCATGGACAGTATGTATGGAAACCTTAGGGATGGGGAACCAGGCCCTGTATGATGATTGAAACCACTGACTTCATGATAAGAAGTCCTTCTTAGTATTAAATTTTTTTGAAGGAAGTCCTTGCTCGCAAGTGTGCTGTCTTATGGAAGATTGATGTTGATAGCACTTAACTCCTATGGATAGCAAGCTTTCTAAAGCATAGATATATCCAAGAGTTATGAACAATAACAAATGAATTTAGTATGAACTATAAGTGCTATGGCATGATAAGCAAACAGTAAATGGAAGGCATAGAACATCAGATAAGCTACTAAGCTATAAGCACCAGAATAATGAACTTAAAGAGAAGTCTAACTAATTTTATTGAATAACGCATTAACAAATATTATTGTTGATGATTTTGGAATCCTTATGTCACACCCCAATTTTGGTCTAACTAGAATGGTGTGATGAACCACTAATAAACCAACGGTTCAACCAGGATCTCAAATAGGCTATCCTCACGTTATCTAAACTTACACACATCCGTAATCACAATCAGAGTAAATAGACAATAGCGGAAGTCTTATAATAACATGAACTGAGAACTAAGATGATATCAATAATTTAATAGTAAATTATTCTGTTTTCAACTGAAACATAAATATTTAAATACCAAATACATGTCTTAATAAATCCAAATAAGAAACCTATAAAATATCTAATCAAATACACACGAGTTGCACTCGCAAGAGGAGTCGTGTGTACCTACTTCAGTTTCAGCTTCCATAGCTGCCACGTTCCCGTACGTAGATGCATTCATATAGTCTTCAACGGTATAACCTGCATCATCAACTAAAATATTCGACGTCGAGGGGTGAGCACACATCACGGCTCAGTGAGTAGCCAAAACAATGCAACAATACATATGCATGCACATCAACTTATATCTTTGGTCCAGTTTAAAGTTTGCAGTGTGCAATAGAAAGGTTGAGGTAGCCAAAGGTCACGTTTATTGACTCCGCCTCTATACACGAGTGTGTGACGTTACCCGAAGATCACGTTTATCGTCAACTCACATGCACCCAATCATGAACATTATATAACAAAGGTTACGTTTATTGCTATATAGTGCCATACCAACACGTAAGCCCCTGTTGGCGAGGGCTGCAAACTGGGCTCGCAACTAACCAATCCTAATGCCAAACAGTGTATCTAAGGCCTAACCCCAGCATCCCTCAGAATGTTCATAAAGATAGAGCTAAGGCCCCCCGATAGAGTCAGAGACTACAAGGACCGAGACCACCTCCCCTGATACTCTACGACATAATAGTTCTGCTAAAGTAATGGCGATACGACGATGCCAATGCACAAGACTTGAGTTAGAGATAGAGCTAAAGTGCTGAGACCCGCCAAAGGTTAACGTTTATTGACGTTCTCGTCACACCTCCCCTGATACTCTCTCGCATCAAGCACATCAACCACACACATACAAGTACATGCCTATTCCTATCATCAACATCATCATCATGTTATAAACAATAAAATAAATATACATGAACAAGTAATAGAAATATTGGATGGCATGTTGTATGCACATTGCAAACATAGTCGCATAGAATCAAGCATGGCATAGGACTCAAGAAAACGAAAACAGTTTATTATTAACCAATTTAGTTTGGAGTTAAGGTTCCTCACCTTAACTTGCTATAAGATACTTTTCCAAGCTTTAGAATCACCTTTGCAGTGTTATTATATTGCTAGAAGACCTAACAAAGTCGATAGAATTTAATTAGAATTAATTTCAGATTTAAAAACCGTTCTGTTAACTGAGGGTCGATGCTAGGGTCGATGGGTCTATCGACCCTCCCCTCTTTCTGAACTTCCCGAACGCTGAGGGTCGATGGTCAGAAACAACTAGGGTTGGATGGTCATCGACCCTGGGTGCGACCCTCGGTGCACTCTGGTCCAATTTCCACTTTTAATCCATTCTTCGTGTTTGGGGTCCTATGGCTTGCTTCTACATTCCATTCAACACTCATTCCATGGTCTGAAACCATGAATCATCCTCCTAGATGGCTTTCATGCATTCTCCTAGGGTTTTCCATGAAAACCTAACCATGGATGGATGGTTTGGGTTTCTTCGAGATCACTCTCTCTCCAATAACTATCCTAAGGTCTGTAGAAACTCATGAAATTAGTATCCATACCTGAGAAGATTAATCTTTCTCTGCAACTCTTCTCCTTTTTGCTAGGTTCTCTTCCTTGCCTCTCTTCTTCCTCTTTTCCTTCTCCTCTCTTTCTCTCAATTCAATTAGGGTTGTGAAAGGAGTGAAAGTGGCTTAGGGACGTCCTTTAAATAGGCTATAAACATCCTAAAATAAGTCCCTTTGAGATTAGGAAGGAATCCAATCGAAAATCTCAAAATTTCCTAGTTTCTATTTTCGGTAGGATCCGAGGGTCGATGGGAGGGTCGATGATCCCGTCGACCCTAGGGTCTTAAGCTGTCTGACCCTCCCTTCAAAACTGAGGGTCTGACTCTCTGTTTTGGGAGGTCCGACCCTGCTTATCTGGGTATGCGACCCTTCCCCTAATTTAAGTGTTTTTGGGTGGATTTGATACCTGGGATCTCGATCTCCTTCACGCCCTTGGCCCATTTGACTCGACCATGATGGGTGAACCTAGTTCAAGGTGGTAAGACCGGGTTAGATTGACACGGGTCTTACACCTTAGCTATGAGAACTCTGGTAGACAACTACTCGAACGACTTACTGAGGACTTACTCTCTGATTGATAGTAAGGGAACTAAACCTTTGTTTGGTAGATTAGTTCTTTTGAATTATGTTGAGTGATGTTATAAGATTGATAACATGCCTTTATGTGTGATGCATGTGTATTTTCTTATGTGTGATTAGTGAAACTCGTAGTGGTTTGGAAGCGATGTGGAATGGGATGCCTCATGACCTCTCCATGAAAGGTAGAGTTGGTCTTGTTAATTCATGATGTCTGGTTAAGTCGATAAGGAAAAAGGTGGGTGGAATGGGGTGCTTGCACTACTTCTTACCAGCGTTGCTTTCCATTGATCATATGTAACCTAGCCAAGTCACGATGTCCTAAATGGGGACCGAACGGGGTCAAAATTTTGGCAAAGTTATGGTCCAGTAATATGACTAATTAGGTGGACATGATTAGTCAAACATGATTATCCTGATAGTTGTACCCCTAGCCATTAGGGGTTTATGTAATGGCATGGTGTAATAAAAAGGTGGTATATACATAGTTGCGATGCTCCCTATACCCGATGTAGTGTGGATGGGCAGGCGAGTCCACTAGTGGGATTACCATCTCTTCAAGTGCCATGAGGTAGACTTGGGATGAGTTGTGGATAGGCGGCCAGAGTAATACGGACCTGTACCTCAATGACGCACCCATACTTGGGGGTGATATTGTACACCGAGTGAGGCTGTATCATCTGATGTGAGATGACCCATGTAGACTAAAGACTCCGTGTGTGGGTTGTCCTAAGCTGGCACTTACAGTTATATATCTGACCGTAGTTGATAGTTGTATGCATATTATTTATTGCACGTTTAGTTTTCTTACTAAGCTCGATGGTTGAGCTTATCCTATGCTCACAAACTCTTTTAGATATTGTAAGTGCTTCACGTGACTCTTTCGGTTGTTGTCCATATGGTGTAGAAGATGAGGACTTTGAACCTGAGGAGGAGCTATTTGATTCTTGAAGCGTTTCATAGAGCTAAGCTTGGGCTTAGGTTGTGCCTATGTTTTTTTTCCTTTAGTTGGGACATTCTATTTATTTGGGTTCACACTGAGAATAAACTGTGAACAATGTTGATTGATTGGGAACAATTTTAATTTGGATTATTTGGCTTTGGAATATTTAAACAATGAACTTTGTTTATGAAAACTTGGACTTCAAATATGGTAAGTTATTTAGTAATTTGTCAACATCAATTTAATGGATTTTAAATTTGCAAGCTTTACTCTCTTTGGTATGAATGATTGTTTTTAAAAGAAGATAGTAAATCTTACTCTGATAAATATTAAGTCTGGATTGTCTTAGTGGAATACCGTGATATGCGATCCTGGAAGGGGATTTCTTGTGCTCGGATAGGATGGAAAGATCCCGTTGCATTTCATAGTACTGATATGTCGGGAATGGGGTATGACAAGTGATTGGTTAAAGCTCGGGTGATGTCAGACCAAGACTGGATTTGTAAGGGATTTAGGTTCATCTCCCACTTGTGTGCCCCTCCAGTCAATGGGAATTGGAATGTCTATCCTAGTTGCTCATCTGTGAAGCCGTGCCCTTGCCTTCATAGGCCCATGAATGATCTTAGATGTATTTCTAGATCCTTAGTCCCATCGAACTTCTTAGTAGTCCATTTGAATTTTGCTAGCAACTTGGCATCAAGGAAAAATCACAGTCTCTCCAAATCTATGATTTAATTCTTCTACACCTTTTAGACCTTTCAGTATTTGTTCCACATGGCTCAACCAATTTTTGTACAGATCTTTACTTTCCTTCGGCTTCTTGGTCGAGGGAGCCTTCTGAATGATTGACGATTTCTTATAGACCATTTTCTCTTCTTCCTCGAAAGCAGGGTTTGATAATAGAGCCGGTGTGTTTCTCTTAGGGGCACCTGCCTTTGGTGTAGATGGTGTATCCTCCTTTTCCAATCAATAGTTTTTGTATGTTCTACATCATGTCTACCATCAGATTTATGGTCTCCTCTATCTTGGCCACTCGGGTCTCCATTGAATTTTGAGCTTGACTGTTGTCGCTCATGGCTGCTAATGGTTCCTCAGAATAAAATTGATAGGCTCAAGGGTAGGTGTCCTAGAAAATCTCCTAGTGGTGGGGTCTCTCACCTACAGGGTAAAAATGGTTGCAAACTAGCCTGACTCTTACTTATTATTGGAATAGGCCAATTGACAAGTGTTAGGATTCTGAAACGACTGGACACGAGAAGAGTTTAGATGCATATACAAGGCTGACTCGACCAAACAATGTTAGCTCTTTCATGAAAATCATCAATTAAACATTATCCAAATCAATTTAGTTGTATTTGATTAACCCCGTGATTGGTCTTGGGGCCTTGTGGTTCCTGCATGGATCATCATAGCACCAAGGTCCAACCACATGGTTTAGCGAATCCAAAGAAGTTGAAATGGATATGGTTATTTGTAACTTTAATGAAGGGTGGTTAGCAAAAGTGGTTCATGAATGAACGAACTGGTAAACTTCTACTTGACTAGAGTATCTATGTCGTAATAGAGATTTTTAGGTCGTTTTTTGAGATTGACATATCAACTATGAAAGGTCCGATGCATTAAGCTTTGTACGATGGAGGGCGTATACAAGCCGCCCATGCTAACGTGTAAATGGGTGTATGTAGTCCTCAAGCTCCCAATAAGTAAAAGACAAAAGTACTCAAGTGTGAATCCAAACATATTGACAAGTCAAGGGTAAAAACGGTCAGAACTTCGACGTCTCAAGTGTAGATATCATGATTGAGGAGATTTTACCAAGTTGGTTCAGGGATGAACCTAAAATAACATACATGGGACTCACTCTGGGTTAGGATCGGTAAGGCTACCTTCACGAGAAGGAGTGGACCTGTAAGACCCGTGTCAAACTAACCCGGTCTTACCACCTTGAACCAGGTCTATCCATCATGGTCGAGTTAAATGGACCAAGGGCGTGAAGGAGAGCGAGATCCCAGGTATCAAATCGACCCAAAAACACTTAAAATAGAGGAAGGGTCGCATACCCAGCTAAATAGGGTCGACCCTCCTAAATCAGAAACTCAGACCCTTAAAATTTGGGAGAGGGTCGGACGATGTCGGACCACGGGGTCGACGGGATCATCGACCCTCTCATCGACCCTCACTT